>JAZHYW010067690.1:0-23523 GCA_037355805.1 Ixodes ricinus | reverse complement strand
ATCTCCGAAAGCTGCTTAAAGGGGCGATGCAACAATTATTGTACTTTGCGCAAATACCGCTTGGAACAGATTCCTGACGTCAATGACCTATGGAACACGCGTTCCTTTTTCACCCCACGCAATAGAAGTCCCAGAAAAAAGATTAAAGAAAAACGAGCAGCGTTCACCCCCTCAACTCGCAGCCAGAACAAGCGGCCACGTGATCTGGAGCCGATTATATGCCGCCAATGTTGATCATAGCCACGCGCTGAGGTTGGCAAAGCACAGGACACGGGCTGAGTTCCAGACATTGTTATGGCTCGGCTATTGTCGTCGTTGCAGCGATTGGACACGGGCCACTACCCGAATGCTTCTCGAGCTAGTAATTATCACGAGCCCAAATCGAGTGCTCACGCAATGCTCGGGTCCAATCTATGAACCGCATTCAAATATCGCCATTGGGGTGTACTGCGATCCCCACGTTACGTCATCAAAGTTTGCAAAGGAGAGATTGAATGAAAATGATCGCTTTTGTCCTTAAAATTACACCGCAACAAAAGGAGTTTCTTGGCCAGTGGTGTTGCGTGCAAGTATCCTTGAGTCCCACTAGTGCCAGTAAGCTCGTGTAAAGTGAAAAACATTTCAATTGAATATCGTTGCACCGCTCCTTTAAACGCAGCTAGGGGTTTACGCTACAATACGGAGAAGCCAAATAAACAACGCCAACACTGTTAAAAGAAAAAAGTGTAGTTATTGTTACATATAAAACACCTCAAAACTTCAGTTTGATGACGGTAGGATATAACATATTAAAGAGCGGAAGTACGTATCAAAAACTAGAAGAAAAAAACATTGAGGTTTTTAGTAGGGCTAAAACACCCGATTACTTTTTTACGGCCAGTCACACGTACATTAGCTCGGCTATCAAGCCGCACGTGGAAGTTGTACGTCGAACTTAAGTTTTGGGGTGTATTAGATGTGACAAGGGGACGTAAGAATATACCTTTTTTTTCTGTGTGTGCTGTATGCGGTGCTGATATCCTCGCTACAAAACGAGGCCGCGCTGTCGGAACGTGCGGCGAGACTCGCACCAAAATCATGCACTTAATGGTAAACATTTGCACGTGTGGTCCGTATACCGACGCACCGAACTGGACGCGCGAAGGCGCGCGCTTCATAGGTTATCATTTTGTTTGTGTGTGTGTGCGTGTCCGTGTGTGTGTGGACGGTGCAAAAAACGCGCGCGCAATCGGAAGGCGGAAAAGCGCGCGGCGCGCGCGCGCGCCCGTTCCTCGGATTGTTTGCTTTTTTGTCTGACCTCTCGGGAGCGAGCGCGTCGTTTAGTCTGGGTGCGCTGTAGACAGGCCCGTTTGGCTGGCCGGGATTTACAAACAGTCTCTGGGGCCAACAGAGCGCGGGCCACTTGCTTTCCCTTTTGCGCCGGGCATCGTAACCCTTCTGGCTCCCCGCCAGGACCTTGAAAGGCACGTGCGGCGGACCGCCCGCGTCACGGGAGCGACTCCTTTGCCCGTTTTGTTCGGATGGCGGAATCGGCACACCGGTTGCGTCGCCGCCCCACCCGCGCACGAATTTCCCACTTCATCCAACGGGAGTCTGACGTCACACCACTACGGTGGCGCTGCTGTCGGCACTGCGCATGCGCAGATGCTTCGCCTCAGGCGAATCTGGTTTCTGCGCAAGCGCAGTGCCCACACCCACTGCAAGCGCAGCGCCACACCGGGTGTGGCAGCGCCACACCGGGTGCGCAGGCCACACCGGGTGTGGGCACTGCGCAAGCGCGGTGCCCACACCCGGTGTGGCCAAACGCGGGCTTGTTTGGAAACAGTGTCTTCTTGGTCGATAGGATCGACGAAACCGATTTGTACTTTCACTCCTATACTCCGCGCTAAGCCGGAAGGGAGCCTACACTACGATCCAAATGAGCCAGTCGGGCAGCACCAAAAGTGCATCGTCACGTCGCATGTCCTGTGCACGATCGCTTTAGCCGGTGATGGCAGACGCGCAAAAAGACGACGAGCGCCGCGACTACGCACTTTTGCCGGAAGCCCAATATCGTCGTATAGTAACAGTCAACAAAGCCAGGAAAGTTAGGATAATCGTCAAGCAAGAAGAGGAAAAGCCTGTGTTTGTGTTTGTGTGTGTGTGTGTGGGGGGGGGGGGGGCTATAACTGGTAAGAGGGGAAATGCAGCGTATATAGAATTCTGCTATCGTGCCATCGTGGGCTCTTACATACTCCATGTACTTGACTCAACTGTTCTCGCGACACGCGGGGTGGAAGCAGCGAGGATAACGGTCGCACTGCCCGTCTTTCCCCCGCGCCAGAGAAGAAGCAGCTCATCGTGTCCCGGACGCTGTCGACGGAGCGGCGCGGCTGGGAAGAGTTCAACGTTGAGTCGGCCGTGAGCCAGTGGTACCGGTCGCGCGGCAAGAACCACGGCCTCGACATCGAGCTCCAGGACGCCTCGGGGAACAAGCTCGTACCCGGACTCTACTTCCAGAACATGAGCTGCACGGAGACTGCCGGTGAGGACCGTTTTCGTGCTCATCCGTGGGGACTGCAGTCTCTGGAACTTATCGTGCGATCGTTTCAAAGGCCCGTCCATTTGGGTGCGTTTGAACAAGTTGCGACTGCTTACGACAAAATAACGCACTAGTTGGCGCCATCTATCCGGTACTAGCCCTGGCCCACTTCCTGTCTGCGTGTATTTCCTGAACTAGACTGAAGAGTTTGCAGTATTTGTGATACCAAATATACGCACTATCTATGAAAAAAAACGTTTGCTTATCAGTTCTAAGACTGTCAAAATCAGTGGCGTACCAACTTGTTCTTGAGTGGGGATTTTTGGCATTTTACTAATAGCATATCGTTTAGTGAGCCAAAAGAAAGAAGGTAGAACGTCAAAAGCCTGATTTTCAGCACGAAAATTTGAAAACACAACGGACTATTTCGTGGGTGTAGGAAAAAACGTCCCCGGAAAAAATGTCCCCGGAAAAAAGGTCCCCGGACAAAATGTCCCCGGAAAAAAAGGCCCCAGGTGGAAAGTAGGAAAAAATGTCCCCAAAGGATTTTCTATCTCTGGGTTTCCCTGATCCTCATGGCCTTCAGGCGGTCCGGTCATATGTCCTTGGGAAAAAAGGCACCCTGTGGCAAGTAGGAAAAAACGGCCCCAACAAATAAGGAAATATACGATTCCGCGAGGTACACATCGCGACACTGCTAGCGCGGACAAGACATCGGCGTATTTTCACATTTTACTTGGAAAGAGTATTAGTGGGAACGAAATTTTAGCCGTCTGCATTATATCCCCAAATAAGCACTTTCAGTACCTATAATAACTTTGATGACAATTAACCTTTCGTTTCTATGAGAGAAAGATTTAAAAACAAAACAAAAAAATAAACTAGCAATCGCTTGTTCGTGCTAAGTCTCGCGCTTTTTTACCTATTTGGAAATGGTACACAAGTTACATCTAAAATTTCCCCAAACACAATAATTTGGTTTTGGCTAGAAGTGTTATAAATGTTTTTTTCACAATGAAAAACAAGCAAAAACAGTTGAGATGCAATGTTACAAAATCAGGAATGAACTGACAGACTCTAGATTTATACACAAAAGTCAAAAGAGGATCGTACGGCAGTGGAAAAAAATATCCCTTTGGGGACATTTTTTCCTACTTTCCACCTGGGGCATTTTTTTGTTCCGGGGACTTTTTTTCCGGGGACATTTTTTTCCAGGGACGTTTTTTCCGGGGACATTTCTTCCGGAACCCCTATTTCGTACCTCGCTCCCTTCGTAAGCTCTCTGCCTTTTCACTGTTACATCCGCGGTACCCAAAGCGTGTCACCGGGTCCACACGCACGTCACACGACACCGGACATCTCTTATTCCTTCACCCCTAAGCTGCCAGTGCGGTGGAAGCTATGCACTTGCCGGACCAATGAGTCAGCCACCTCCCTTTCATCACCTGACCTCATTCTCTGAGCGTGGGTATGCGCGAGGGAGCGTGATCGCGTGGCAAAAATGTGGCTGGCCCAACGAGCACGTAGCTTCCACATGACTGTCAGCTTCGGGGTGAACGGAGTGGGAAAGCAAATTCTGTTCGAGTTTTGAGCGACGGGCTAATCTTCTAGGGGGAAAATGGCCGTGTCCAGGTACACAAACAAGGGTCCGAGCAAGAGGAGAGTCCCTCCCGTTCCGTCTTCTTGAACTGTTTGGTACAGTCCGCGATTTGTGAGTTGAGGAGGAAAGCTAAGAAGGAAAAAAGTTGAAAAATCGTTTCATGACCCCTTTAAAATGCCCAACACTTCCATGTGCTCTCGAACAGCGATTTCTGCAGATCGCCCGTTGTCGTGAGTGCGATCAATTTACGGACCTTCTCGTGTTGCCTCCACGTCGTGGCCAAGCATGAGAGCTAACATCTATAGATGTTAGCTCTCATGCTTGTCCACGACGCGGAGGCACACGAAGAAGGTCCGTAAATTCAGAGTCGAAATGGGCGTCATATATATGTATACATATATATGACGGCCATTTCGTATCTGTGTGAGTATCCGCGTTTTTTTTTTTCGCACACAAAAATATTTACGAATCTTGCAAACGGTCAGATGCATAATCGTGACAGAAATTCAGACTTATAGCCACTTGTGTTAACTGCAGTAGCCGTAACGCGTATTTGTAAAACGGAACCATCTCGTAGTGTAGTACAACGCATCTTGGCTTGGTCAAAGCAGATTATCAATAATTTAGAGAGGGCATTGAAAACGTTTAATGTTTGGATAACGTGACACTTCTTAGCATTTTCAGTTCTAAGCGTGTTTTGAACATAAACTTTTTTTACAATGTATGTTCTATTAATGCGAAAGCATTAACTGTCCCATGGAGCGAAGCGGGCGTTGTCTGCCCAGCGAAAACGTCACCTAAATTTCCATTGGCTGCGACGCGTCATATCAGACGCTTCGTCACGGAAGCAGACGGGGCCCCTCAAGGTCAAAGCGGACGCGCCTCAGAAATAAAACACAAATAAAAGCACAGCAACGCAGATTCATCGTCACGGAAGCCGTGGAGCCGGCGGGTGCGTCGCGCTTGCGCAGTGGAGGAGCGTGATGTCACCGCCGGAGCGCCGTGTGCGAAACGAAGACGTGGCACGCTGCTTGTAGGAATGCACTGCGTGTACGAATGCTTTCACATTTCTCCACATAAGTAGTCGTAAGTGTCTCTGCCGACTTTTTCTTCTTAAATTTTAATGCAACAAACCACGCGTATCGAGCGCGTGGATCTGTTGCGCGTATCGAGACCGCATTTTAATGCGGTCTCGATACGCGCACTACTGCACGAGTCAAAGGAATCGTTGGCTGTTTGACCAGACCGGATAAACCGGTTTCCCAACGTATTGCTCTAGAATTTACCACTGAGGTGCCTGAAGATGGTGGACTCTGTGTATCAAAATCTCACTTAATAAATGTTAGAAATCAAGGCTTTGAAATCCCTACCTACGGCGTCCGTCTGCTACCGATACTGCTCCGTGAGCAGTTTTGTTAGGTAACTGCTCCGCGAGTTTCCCTTGAACCTGCGAAAAGCCGCAGTTTTGCCACCCCTGCTCTAGATGATTAACTCTATGGTCCCTGCAAACTAATCGCAGCGGGCCAGCAAGAGCCACCGTTCCCGAACATCATGCGCCTGCACCTGGGACTCCGCGACAACGAGTCGTCGCTGCTGGACAACGAGACGTACCCGACACTGGACCTCCAGGTGGTCGAGGTACTTCGCCAGGAGGGCCTGTCGCCGCAGGCTGCCACCGAGCCGGCCACGCTGGCCAGCGGCTCTGCGGCGGGGCCCGACCAGGGGTCTCCGGGGCGCAGCAACGGCGGCGCCGGAGAACGCAGGACGGCGCGGCGCAGCCGGTGTGAACAGCCCTCCCAGGGACCGGCGACGCGTCTGCCAGCGGGGCTCCTTCTACGTTACGTTTGCGGGTGAGGACCGGCACCGAAGCCGCGGTTCGTTGTACCTGGAAAAGAGCTTTAGAGCCGGCGGCGGTACTTAATCTATCCGTTTCGAATGTCGTGACTCCAGAAGTCCCGGAATTAAAAATGTAGCGGTACAGTGCAACGATTTTGACGTTAAAAGAGTTCGCAGCTATTCTTATTTTTATACTCTTCATCTTGGCACAGCTGAGAGAAAGCGCGTCACCTTCCCCGAAATATTGCAATTTCGCTGCGTAATCACACACAAAAAAAAAGCTACATTGCTGCAAGAAAATGAAAAAATAAAAGAAAAACAAAGAACGAGAGAGGCGACGTCTCGAAAAAGCGCGACGTCCAGTGCCAGAAAGGCGAATATTGAACGTCGCCTGCGTTTCTCATAAAATGCAATTCTGCAATTACGGTTTCATCAACAGATTGAAATACAGCTGCCATTTATTTAATCCAATAGCATTTCTGTGCAACATAATTTTTTTTTTTTTAAGTTGGTCAAAGTTTAACAATTCTACTGTAATTTAAAATGAGACCGTCCCTCCCGCCCCACCCTGTAGTTTCGAGCTTGAGGACACCGGTGAAGGGGATCACGCAGCTTCGCAATCTAGCTTTGAAAGCTTACCAACCGTGATGTTCAGAAACGCGCAGCGTCGGTCGTCTCGTCCGTACCGACGCAAAACTCGTGGGAGTCCTCGCTATCCTAAATTAGGGGGTGTCTAAACCCTAAAGATTTAGACACCCCCAAATTTCAATTCCTGGGGAAACCCTTTTTCAATCCTACACAGAGTTAGTGCAGTTGTCTATAAACTGTTCGAGTTAAGCAAACATATACGTAGTAAAAATCCAACAAAACAGTACATGCATGCAACCAGACAGCTGACGAGCCGCATGGACAAAACGTCATACGTGTTTTTTTACGTAAAATAAACAGATTCCTTTTCTTCTTCTTGTTATTATTATTATTGGGTCCTTCTGCAATAGGCGTCTACTCAACCTCCACGATCCTGTGTCCAGACTTGGGCATATACTTATAATTCTTCTTTTTCTGAAACACTCAATATATTTAACAATAACACGCTGCAGTTTGTAAAAGCGTTAAAGGTCATCACTTAAATTTGAACTGTATGCACCTACTTGCGGTGTTCACACCCGAATTCCGTACTTTGGATGCCTTGTTTTTCTATCCAACGATTGGTGGTGGCGGTAGTACCATCAAGCTTATCGTGTGTTGTGGCTTTTGCGTTTATTTTTGTAAATTTTTAGGGCATTTTTGTTTTTAGGGTTTGTCCATTGTGTGTGTTGTCTGTACTATTGATTTATGCCCTGTTATACCTTACATGTTTACTCAGTGAACCTGTACCAAGACCGCAAGGTTGTTCCTGGGCACTTGAATAAAAACATTGATTGATTGGTTGATTATAAACAGGCCTGAGAAAGCTTGGCAGGCTCTCTTGTAGCTGCGGGGAGCGGCACGAGCGTAGCGGAATGACATAAGGACACGACATAGTTCGTAGAAAAGTGTGAACAAACAAAAGCTGCGTGTCCAAACAATCGCATTTGACCATCGCTCAGACGAAAATACTCGTGAGCACTTCGACAACGTGACTTCAAAGAAGCATCTGCTCGTATTCTTGCTCAGAGCTGGGTCTGGAGAGCGTGCTTCACCCGGAGGGCTTCACGTACCTCATACTGCTACGGCTGGTGCAGCTGCAAGGGTGACGCCAGAAAACGAGGCACCAAGGCGAACGGACGTCCATGCGTCCGAAAGGTGAGCGCTGCTCTCTCCCCTTCCTCCAACTGCTAAGGCTGCTTCACACACCTGCGTTTGACTACGACCGAGGGCACGACAGACCAGTTTTTAAGTATCTCCAGTCGTGTAAGCAATCGCAATCAAAGACTGGTTCACACACCTGCGTTTGCTTACGACCGAGCTCGTGTGATCTCTTATGACGAGAAACACATCTGGCACACTGCTGCCATCTATAAGAAGGTTTTACACTATTTTGCGAAGTCAAATGTACTGCACCATCCAGACTTGGACGTAGTTCAACTACTCTACTCAAACTTTTGTAGTTTAACTACTTTTCCGAGTAACTTGGTAACTTTCAATTACAACTGTATTTGGGTAATTAGTAGATTAATTTAACTACATTTTTCAGGTAACTTCTAAACTACTTTCGAAATCCAGTGCTAAGTTTGCTCATCACAAAAAGTTTGAGCGCAGAATTAAATAAGACGCCGGCAGATGAATTAAGTGGCATTCCAACAAGGGCTCCTCTCACATTTCGGGGGTTCTCAGAAACTATCACAGGCATCCTTGGGCCAAGGTGGCGACGAGCAGCCAAAACATAACACAACACCGGCGCGCACGAACGCAGGCAGAGACTGCTTAACCAGCCTTGTCGGGTATTGACCTAATCCGGTAATGCACGCTGCAGAGCCGCTGCCTCCTGCTGCAACCGGGTGGAAAGGGACGCAGTACACCGAGGGTTATTGTTGTTTTCATGTTGTCTGGCCTTTAGTGAGTTCTGACTCAACCGGAAGGTTCCATGGGAACGCTACTGGGAATGACCTCGCAGCTGGGCGCTCTGTTCCCATGGTCACCTCGTCGAGCAGCGTATACTCCCTTGCAAATCCGGACTCCCGTGCTCAAACAGAACCACGGATAATCCATTCATGGCGAGCACGTTCTCGCTTCCAGCTGCAACTGTATGAGCGGCGATGCTTGTTCACGTAATCCTTCGCGTCCTTCCGACCTTCCACGCGCGGGAGACCTCTTTATTGTTGAAAGTTTTCCTTGTCAGGCGCGTCAGGATACCGTAGTCGCTGGCGAGGATTGCGAGTCACCCTTGGGAGATCCTTTTGTTGGACCAGCCGTCAGCGGCAAAGTATACTTCTGCTTCATCTTCTGTTAGACCAACACAATTTTTTTTTCTGCAGCGTAGCACTAGCACTGCAACAAGACGCGCAATTGTCAGGATGATCTCATCAGCCGTGGCACGAGACTCGATCCCTTGACGGTCAGGTGCACTCGCTCAGCGTACCCTCCGAACGTCGTGGGAATTAGGGCCAGTCATAACAATCTCAACTTGCTGAAGCAAAAAGAAGAAGGAGGAGAGTTTGTTATAAAAGACCCTCTGGTCGAGGCAAACCTCACATGTTTCGTCATGGACACCTAAGATGGCGACACTCGCTTACCCGACCCTGCACAGCCTGCTTCTGAAATTCAACGCTGCCTTTCCATCCAGCGCCACGGTGGAACGTCTTTTTAGCTTGGCTGGGGACGTCTTTAGGAGGAAAGGAAAACTCCTTCATCAAGAACTTTGACAGTCAATTGCTTCTGCGAGTGAATAACTACTTTGGTGAAAACGCAAGCCATAGATGACTGCGTTTATTTTAGGCTCGCAGGGTTTTTCACGAATCAAAACTGCTGTTCATTTTGCTACCGCAAAAATATAAAAAAGTAACTTCGGAAGTAACTTTAACAGTTACTCGATACTTTTGACAGTAGTTAGTAGTTTACTCGATTATTATTACAAATGCGTAATTTCTACTCTACTCCAATTACTTTTGGCGTCGATACTAAGTAACTCAACTACATTTTTTGAGTAATTTGAACATGTCTGGCACAATCTATAAGAAATGATCGTTTATATCGTTGTAAAAAGTATTTTGCTGAGCCAAGAAAAAAATTGATGCGCCAAGAAAGTAGAAAATATTTGAAAATCGCTAATGTTCCACGGCTTCCTCTCGCCGTACGTCATCACAAGAGGTTTCAATGCACTCGGTCATAAGCAGTCGCAAGTGTGTGAACCATGCCATAATCCAACCAAATGCAGATGCACCGTGGCTTGTGGTGTCAGTTTGTGGGCATGTGTTATGTGTCCGCCGTTGTGCAAGGTTTCCAGCTTGCAACAGAGGAAGCTGTTCAAACTTATGAGGGAAGGCGGTTCAAACTTATAAGGATTATATTGTCGGAAAGGGTCCTTGCTAGGGTTGTGCGAATATTCGAAATTTCGAATAGTAGTTCCGAATAATACACTCATTCGATATTCGCTTCGAAAATAATTGCACTATTCGCGTTTCTCGAATAGACCATTTGCTGTCTTACCCAAGCGCCAAGGAGAATGCAGTAGGACGAATTGTTCCACGCGCCACACGCGCACGCCATTCCTGCATAAAATATTCCGAAGTAAATAACCTAAAAGAAAGCATTGACAAACGCGCGTGCAAGAGGCCATTTGTCTTAGGTATTTGCTTTAGAAAATTTACTACCTGCTGAGGCCAGCACGTGCGGCGCGTGGAACACCAATCCTTGCATTCTCCTCGATGCTTGGGTGACAGAGCAATAGGTCTATTGTTGATTGCGGCGGGTTAGCCCCACTGAGTGCGCTTCTTACCAAGCATCCGGTGCGCTGCGGAGAAGCAACACCCGCGGAAGCGAGCTCCGCGGGTGTTGCTTTTCTGCATTACATCGCTGCTCGATGAGAAGCGCACTCAACCGGGCAATCCCGCCGCGATAATCACTTGGAAAAGTAGGAATATCGAAATTGCGTGCTTGGAAGAAAAGCATACATTCAAGCGCGGTGGTGCACCCGTGCCGACTGTGTTTCAAAATAAATATAAACTTTGTGAATCTGTATATCTACATTGTAGAAGAGTTTCAAAATTAAACTGCTATGCAAGAGTACACTATGTTAGGCAGAGATGCCGTTAGAACCTGCGTTCATCATGCGCGATTCATTCTTTTTTGACTTGAGGTTAAAGAAAGAATATTTTATCTAGCAAGATTTGTAGATTTCACTCAATTCGGTATAGCCAAACAAAAAAACACAAGGACGAGGAAGTAGACAGAAAAGAGCGCTCTGTCTACTTCCTCGTCCTGTTAGTTTTGTTGTTGTTTTTTGCGCTTTTTTAGGTGATCATGAACCAACTGGCCCAAACTGCTACCTCAGTGGTAGTGAAAAGCGAGAAAAAACTATTCGATATTCGAATCGAAAATATCTCAGCCAAAACCACTACTCGCCTCGAACTCAAAAATCCACTATTCCTGCACAAGACTAGTCTTTGCCAGGCTTCAGCGTAAACATAAATATGTTGCAAACTTCGCCGAGCCTCTCTCTAATCAAGGCTTGGAAGTGGAGTCATGAAGCGTTAACAGAACACCCGAAAGCGAGTCCACAAATGACAACCATTTTTCCTCGCTTGTGTGTGTGTGTGTGCCTGTCTGGAGGGGGGGGGGGGGGATCGGAAGATTGCTGTAGCCAAACTCGGCACACGCTTACCACCTCTTCAACTTTGACAAATCAACCTGCCCGTGTGTACGGGCTGGTTCACAGTCAGAGGCTCAGAGGTCGATGCAAAGAATAAACCAAAGTGAACTAAACAGGATAACTGGTATGACCTCAACACGTCAAATGACGATTGCCTCGACCAAACTACTGCATTTGTTTCTTTTCTGATCTAAAAAAAAAAAGTGAACAGAAACTCACGTTTGTAAATAACTGAAAACGGTTCGCGCCACTTATATTTTGTATTTCGACAAAAAACAACTCCTTTAGCGGCTCTGACCAGTAGTAAGCCCAGGACCTAAGACGCCAAATGTCGCGCGCTTTCGGCACCGTGGGTCGCCCCCGTAGGTGGAGGAGGTTTTTCCGCTGCCGTCCGATTAAAATATGACGCACTGATGTTTAGTTGCTCTCTCCTCGTGCCCACTGGCTTGCCCGAACCCCAAGGGACGTGGAAACTGCAAAAAAGGTACGCGGCTAACATGATTGCAGGGCCCCTTCAAGCGGTAACTCTGGTCAAAAGTCGAACCAAAGTAAATTACTGATATCGATTTATGGAGACTAAATACGAGCACTGCCAAAATAGTATACACTAATGGGAAACCGCGATCCACTCTAAAACCGATATTAAAAATGCTACCACCAGCTTCTCAGCGGGCATTCAGCGGGTTGGCTGTTTGTCAAGCAACCTTGTGCCCTGATGTCCTCTTCGTTTTCAAAGAGGTTTCTTGTTCGTACTGCCACTTCTTTTGCCGTGTTTTTCTGCTGCATTTTCAGCCGTCCCAGAGGACGATTTCTGCTTGTTATGTTATGTTTTAGCGGCCGTAGTTTGTAAGTGCTCTTCGGCGATCGCGCACGAAGACTATTGACTCCCTGGTCGCTCAAACGCGTCGTGGTGCCGAAGGTGGCATTCACTGGTGGCCATTGTTCAGTCCGTTCCTGCTCAGCGCGAGCTTACGATTAGCTTCCACAACCCTTCTGGAACGTGCATTGCACACCGCCAAGATAGTAGTTTATTCTCAGAAGATAAGTGGGGGCTCGTGCTGAGCCTGCGTTCATCGTGCATCTATCTCGCCTGGACGTGTGAGGGGGTCCAACGTTATAAACTCACTCCCTGAGGAGGCAAGACCAGCTACGTACGAGGACTGGACCCGCCCCAGACTCAAGCATCCGCACCAGAAGCACATTCTCGATTCCCTGATTAGTTTCGACCGCTCATCGGGGATCGCCTGTTACATTTAGCCTCCTCCCCCTACCCTTCCCATAATCCCCTTCCCCCGTCACGATTGGATGACTTTATAAAGAGATCGTGATGTATCCTTTCCTTTAAAGGGGTAACTGCAAAGAAAAAAAGTGTATTTTTAAACAGCCTAATTGGGACAAGCATGTCACAAAACAAATCTTCCGCGAAAAAACAAAATTTTTTTAGCAATATTTACGCCACAGGACGTAATTTAGTCGGAGTCACAACCTCTCCACATTTGAAACTCCCCGCTCTTTCGACGCGCACCGAGTGGCTGTATACGTCACTCCGTGACGTATAATACCAACTTTGTGGCGCGCGATTTAAAACGGACGAAATAGCCGCAAACTAAGATCAGTCCCGCGCCATAAATATTGCTGTAAAAATTTTTTGTTTTTGTTGGAAAGAATTGTTTTGTGACATGCTTGTCCCAATTGAGCTGTTTAAAAATCAGTGTTGTAGGCGTTACCGAAAAAAGTAACTAAATACGTTACTCGTTACTTGCAAATAAAAGTAACGCGTTACCGACCTACGTTACCTCAAAATAAAAGGAACGCGTTACCGTTACCGTTACTGATAAAAAGTAACGCACGTTACTGTTGCGTTACTTTTTATTCACGAACTAAAACATTTGCTGTTTCGACGTTTGATATGTGCGTAAGCGCCATAGCTAAAATATGTCCATGTCCACGTGGGTCCGGAGAGCCACTCACACGCTCTGTTGGCTGTCGGTCAATCGCTCAAGGCCTCCTCCGTTTTTCAAATCCCGAAAACGGGAAAGGGAATGACACGAAGGTGTCATTCTCTTTCCCAGCGGGAAGCGAAACGCAGGCTTCGACGCAGGAATCTCCCAAATCCACCCGAAGCCGGACCTCTTTGGCCTTCCAGCCGAGGCGACGGCGGTAGCGAGGTCAACGAGCCGCGGGAGAAAACCAGTGGCAGGTGGCGTGTGACGTCAAATCTGAATAGCACCGACGTCAAAGAAAAGTGGAGGACAGCGTCATTTTTTGACTAAGGAATTTATGACTGGGCACTTAAAGACCGACGTACAACCTCGGTCTTCTGCAGGGAAGATAATCCTGTTAGCACCCTCCTTTCCTAAACTGGGAGGAGAGTCGTGTTACGGCAAGTTGAAAGGTGGAGAGGATATCGGAAGGGAGGGAGTGAGGAAAAGTGGAAAGCGCGAAGTGAACGTCGGCCTTTAAAAAAACAAAAAAATTAAAATTTAATTTTTTTTAAGTTTTAGAAGTAAAGTAACGTAACGTAATTTCGTTACACGTTACTTTTAAATAAGTAACGTAAGTAAGTTACCCGTTACGTCTTTGGAAAAGTAACAAGTACGTTACAACGTTACCAAAAAAAGGAACTCGTTACCGGTAACGCCGTTACTTGTAACGCGTTACCGAAGCACTGTTATAAATACACTTTTTTTTTTTTGCGTTACCCTTTAATAAATACGTTTTCTCACTCACTCCTGCGTTCATCGTGGCAAACTCGCTTTTCAGACGACAACTTTACAAATGTGTATTAATATTCGCTACAAATTTTTGATATCCGCAAACCAAAGCACTAAAACAGCCGTAGCATGTTACCTGACTGATCGGAACTGCTCTTGCGACTAGGCCAGTCGTATGTTTTGCCATCGCCTCCTTTATTCTAGAAAACCTCTCAATCCCACGACGGAACCATCAAACACGCAACCGCAGAAAAAAAAAAAAAAGCGAGGAGTAGCGGCGAACTGTTACCGATATGGTAGCGCAGAGCCACTTCTGGGGTAACACCCTTCAACCAGCTCCGCAAAACAACAAACCGCAACGAATAAAAAAAAAAGACGTATGTTTAGACCACAATGTGCAAGGAAACGAAAGCGACAGATGTAGCACGCTCGCGCAATGTGGGTGGGGATGGTGCCGTCACGTACCTGAGGACGGTGCGGCGTGGTTCATTCTCATAGCCGTCGTGGTTGGCTGTCGTGGATGACACTGACGACCGCCACCAGAGCTCCGGTGATCCGTGAAGTGGGTAAGCGCGGTGGAAGTTTCTAAAACCATACAACATTACGCGTAGCAACTGGATACTGCCAAAGTGGGATTTCGCATAGCGCGAGTAATGTTTGCAAGCAAGCCTTTCAAGCAGACGACACGGAATACTTCTTTCGTCGCGTCGTTACTGGCGGGATGCCGGGGCGGCCGGCGGGAAAACCCGACTCCCTTGGCCTCGCGCCAAGAGCGGAGAGAAGGGTGGGTTTTCCGTCGCGGCGACGACAGGTGACGAGGTCGAAATCTCTTCAAAATGTCGCCCGAAAAGCTATAGATTAAAAAAAGAAAAAAAAAGGAGACGGGATTACCGGCGCATGGAGAAACGGGAAATGGGCGGAATAAGAGGGGGTCACGCAAAATGTTCCCTTTTCTGGAAAAAAAAAGTGTGTTTGTTTTTGGAGTTTGCCGCTGGGGCATCATTTTGGCGCTGCTAGAGGTACTTTGGCCCCTGCGGGCGTCCTTTTCTGGTCCCCTTTCCCCTTTACAGCGGCCACGTTCTTTAGCGATTTGACAGGCTTTCTGGAATAAAGGAGGCTATTGTTTTGCGGTACCCGAATGCGAACTTCGCGTCACGCGATGGCCATGTAGCTGATCAGAAGGGTTGCTATCATGCTCGAGCCGGTAGTTTCATTTTCGCCGTAGACCCCCGAAACAACTTTGAGATAGGATGTCTACAAAAGTACACAAGGCATCGAAAATAAACTGACACTTTGTAGTTCAGGGTCACTTCCTTCACTAAAAAATCGTTGTAACCCTTAAAAAAAAAAAAAATACTGAAGTTAATTTAATTTTTACTAAATGGCATCTTAGATGCAGAGATTTATGATGGTGTGAAGTCAGCATACGCGAAAGTAAACATGACTTTAAAAATCCAGCTGAGCTTAATGTTATTCCTGGGTATTCATTACACTGCTAAAGTTAATTTAGCTTTAAATTAAACTTCCTTCTCTGCATCCACAAACAGTTGGGGCCTATTTTGAGGAGTTAACTAAACATAAAAATTAAACCTATGGCACAGCCCAGCTGCACATAATCAGTGCGATTAGGGGTGTCGTGAACTTTAGTCGAACTGGATTTTTAAGTCAAACTTTCGGGGTTCGACTGGTTTGAAACGAGTTCGAAGAACCTTCAAACTTTTAACCAGATTCGACACTGGTTCTGACTTTGTGGCACAGTGTGGACTCGAGACCTTGATACAAGCATGTCTAGGCTGGGAGAAATTTCTTTTTATGCAAAGGGTTACTTTAATTTTATGAACAGTTGCAATTAAAATAAACCAATTCTAATCACTGAAGAAGTTAATAACTTCATTTTTTGTTGTGTATTAACTGAAATAACCAATCAGTGCTGCCCTTAATTCATCCCTTAACCGTCACCATCCAATCCGAAGCCAACTGGCCAGCCTGTCGCGCATGCGCATAGCAGTCGAACCAGAGTCAAACTTTTCACAAGAAGTTAGAAAACGTTGAACCTGGTCGAACTCAAACCTTGACCGGTTCACAACACCCCCAAGTGTGATTATTCAGCTCTTTCCCAATGCCCAAGGGGAGCAGGAGAGGAGGAGCGGAGGGTACAGAGGGGCATGCCCTTCCTTCTCTCCTCAAGAGCTGCGCTCTAATTCGGCATTACAGAAAATTGTTATGCGTTTTCTTTTTTTTTTTTTTTCAAATATCAATTTTGGTGATTTGTTTTAAACAGATGACAAAAACACTGATTATCAGTGAACAAATATCATGAAAAGCTAAGAGTTAAACTGTAAGAGGGAAGGTTTCGACAAAAACAATTCTATAGTCATAAAAAAAAATGTCCAGACATTGGTATTTGTTGGTTTTAACTGATTTTGTATCTTTTTACACCAACAAATGTTAATCGGTGTTCCTTTTATTTTTTTTTGCTGTTAAAACTGGAGTTTTTGCTTACCACAATGTACAGATAGACTGGGCTACGACGTTATGGAGGTAAACAAAGTGTACCAGAGTGGGCCATCAACGGCATTTGACCGGGGAGGGGTTCACCATGGTACAAACACAGGGTGGCAGATCCACACGAGAATGAGAAGCAGGGCATTGGCTTTTTTGGGACCTCACTTAGGCGAGGGCCAAGACATAGTTTGGTCGGAGGCGAAGGCAGGGAGTGCAAGAGGAAGCCATATTTTATTCATAATCTATTCCAAAACACACATATAAAATATCTTTGTTTGCTCTTTATTTAAAGGTGGACAGCTGCAAATCAGCGACCTACACGCCCTTCAACGTCACCTACCTGGACCAGGAAAGCGTTGTCACCACAACACTGAACAACCTCGTCGCCAAGGACTGCAGCTGCTCCGAGAGACGGTGATCTGGTCCACACCATGCAAGAAAAGGCCAGCTAGGGCATTGCACTCGGATGAGTGGACAGGACAGGCCAAAACACTCTCTAATCCTCATATTGGTAGACCCATTATAGCATATGTTTCCATGTACTCATTGGTGCTCAGAATCTAGTGTAAATAAGGTAGTGTTCCTACGGCGTCTCCAAAAGAGTACGTCGGCACGCAAGTCTTGTCAATGTGAGCTATACCAGAGCCAATCAGTGTGTTGGAGGCAGACACGTGACCATACTCTAGCTCACTAGTTGCACAAAGTGCTGTTGAGGCTCACGGGTGGGAGGCGAAAGTCACGTCTGTACGAATCTTTAGTGATGGGCTAATCTTCTAGGGGAAGAAGAGCGACATCTGGGACACACAAAAGGACGTCCAGTTAAGAGGGGAGTCTTTCCTTCCCTCCCCTTGAGCTGGTTGGGTTACACTCTTGCCTCTGTACCTTTGGTAAGGGCTGGTCATGTGCTTTGCCTCCATCGCTCAGATTGGTTCGAGAGGGCCGCAGAGTTCGCTCTTTGACAAGTAGCTTGGCATGGACTTCCTGAAAAGCAGACCAGATGTGTTCGTTAGAAGTGTTGAAATCCTGGCTTAGTAACACAGCTAGCCTCGTAGCAGCCGAGACTCAACTGCTTAGTGTAGAGCCCACAATAAACTTTTCAAGGCTTTTCCCAGAGTAAGAGGGGGAAAACAAACTGAAGGTGAAATTTACTATTATGTACATAGCGCTTTCTCCTTTTTGCTGCCATACGGGCACACTATTTGAAGAATGCAAGTCTAGCTCAGGTCAGGAAGCCCGGATAGGATCATTTATCAAGCAGTTGGAGAGCCATGCTCATTTTTCTGCATGCAACTGAAATCGCACGTCATTTGTAGGAGTGACTATGTTGAATGTCTGTTGTTTCATATACCTCCGGACGAGTAATGCACAAAAGTATACCCGAGCATAACCATTAGGAAACGCTTTAAGAAATCACAAATGTCGGTATCGTAGCTTGCATTCTCAACCAAATTCCATGCTGACCACAACCTTTGTTAATATTTCAGTAGCTTGAACAAGGCAATTACTGGAATATTTATTGGTGGCCAAATGTTAGACATTGGAACTGCTTGTTTCCGTTCCCGGTTTTGTATTGTTAATTCCGTCCTCGTGTTAATTTATGTCCATGAAGTTTGATTGTGATGGTGGTCAAATGCTTTCTATCCTTTATTGGAGTGCTTGCTCATGTGTGCACTAACACTCGTCATTCTCATGTCCTCGACAGCAGACTTCGTGTTCATGAGCCACCCGAGCTCGGTTGTACCATGGTTCCTCAATGTCACCAGTGTCTCTGGTCTGAACTTCTACTGGAATTCTAAATTTCATTGCCCCTGGCATACCGCATAGCCTGAATCTTTTCCACTGATCCTAACAAGCATAGTGCCTCGAATCATTAGGTGCTAACATGTTTGCTTTCTTAGCCAACGTCTTTGAGACAAAGCTGAACTTAGTATCATTTTAAAGTGAGAATGGCAGAACATGTCTTCCGAACGACCACCCTTCAGCATGCACTCCATCCACATCTACCACGGTGCTCTGGCTGTGAGTGCGCACTCAAGGAGCACGAGATGCCAAAGTGTTGTCGAATGTAGAAAGCTTGCGATGGAGGCAGGACAACAGAAGCTTCTCCCTCACCATTTTCATCTTGTCAGCGACTACAGCTGCAAACAAGACAGACACTTTTGCAAGGGCTTGGACGAACTGGCACAGGAGAATGAGCATAATTAAACCTACCCCAGCCATAATACCAAGTCTTTTTGTTAAGCGCCGCTAATTATTCGTACACTTCCAGCATTTCGAGGCTAGCTGAGCAAAGGTTTCTGCAGGCATGACAGTGCAAATGGTGATTTACTCAAACCAAAACAACTGGACCACACCTTTGGTTACCCGGAGCTTCTGAGCTCTCCCTGAGCATGAACAGAAAAGTGCATATTCAGACCAGAGGGACAAAGGGACTGTGGGTGTACATAGCGGTTGTTCATTCGTGCCACAAAGGCGAGACAACCGGTCGAATCAGTATTAACGGCGGTCGGCTTGCTTTCCGTAGCCCCTTCGCAAGAGGCAGGCGCTCCATAACCTGTACGTACACATTCTACGCACACTCCCTCGCCGATAGTGTTGCAAGGTCTCAGGCTGTGCATCTGTGTGCGATCGTGTAACGCGCACGGTTGTGCGTTGGCAACTGGAATGCCATCCACCGGTACTGCGTGTACGCCTCAATGCGTGGAAACCCCATTCTTTTTGTAAGATACTTTTTTTTGTATATACGACGCTTGTGGACTGTCATTTTTCAAAATAAAGAACTTCTCAAAAACTGTCCCTCTTTTGGCACTGCATTGCGGTTCGGCGCTTGGCCCTGGGTGTCAGCTCTTTGAGGCGATGCTCTTGGGCGAGAAGTGCACAAAGTCAACAGCTACGTCCTTAGAGTCCTTCTTGTGGAACACGTAGATGCGGTCGAGTGTTGTACCGTAGCTCTGCAACGACGCGGCAGTTAACACCCAGCTCTTCGGCTTTCCTCTTGATGTACTAAAAAAAAGAAAAGGAACAAAGAGTTTATTAAATTTTTTAGACAGAAAGTCCCATAAATTCGGAGACAGTTCAGTCATCGCTGCACCCGTTGTCCAACGTCAACAGGTATGAGCAAACTTTTTACAAAGTCAAGAACATCTTTGAAATTAAAACTCGTCAACACCATCTCAATCCGAAAAGACCAAATGATAAAAACTTAAAAAAGAAAACGCAGTAGGTGATTCCTACAGTATAAAAGCTAAAAAGCACCAGTGAAAACGACAAAAATACACCAGTACAGTCGCCGATCAATTTTTCGGACTCAAAAGGGACCCCGAAATTGTTAAAATAATCAAACGGGAAAAAAAAAATCAATTTCAGCCAAATTATTAAATTTCCACGCATATTCTGCTGCGTATTGGCCACTTTCCACTTGCTTGATGTCAATTTTAAGTTCTTGTGCAACTTCCGCGTTAGCATTTTCAGTGTAACATATTTCTTTTCACTTATGTTTTACAACCTAACTTTTTTTGTCTTGACAATGGGAGAGAAAAATAAATGAAGGTCATAGGGAGTTTGGCAAGTTTAGAAATGGATATCTGGATATTGCATGTGACCTTGTCAATCCACAAAGAAAATGATTTTTTAATGTTTATATTAACAACAATTCCAACCTTTTTACGGGTTGTAGATATCTGCATCGGTAGTTTACATGCATGCCAGTGATCACTAACAAATTTAAAAAACAGTGGCACATGCCTGAATGATTACACGCAACAGGCAGCAGCTTGCACCACCCAGTTGATAGTGGCCGAGGCACGGAAAAGCATGCAACCCGCATGCCTTGCGTAGGCTGCCACTCGAAACGGCTAGGTGGTGAAACCTGCCACCCAAGGCCCAATTAGTGATTGCTGGCTCGCACCGCTCAAAGCAACCAGCGGAGAAGAAAGAAGTCAGCAATGAGGAAGACAAGATTATGCCGGTAATTAGGAAACCTTAGGAACTCTTGTTACAATTCTTGGTTTTGTGCATGTTTAAAGCGTTTGTAACTTTGCTGCGTTGCGATAAAATAAAGTGTGCTAAATCCCGTTAAAGGCGTGGCCACCATTTCCCTCCTAACCCAGCCAGTTTAGAACTGATTCTATTTCAACTAGTGGCATGTTAGTTAGGGTGGGTTCTGTAGCACATTGCATAGACCTGACATACTTTCAATTTTATCTCTCCCGGGGCAGGCATTAATTCGCAATTCTTGGGTGGGAGTATGGTCCTGCACCTTGATAAACAGTCATAAACAACGTAATACTGCTTTTTCCTAAACTATAGGCTGTACCTAAACTCCACAGGGTAAACTTTTGGCTAGAAAAGTCTTTCACACATTGCAGATAGCCTCAGTAATGGAAGCGGCACTTGACCTTTTGTAGCAGTTTTGCAACAGGCAAAATAATGGTTTAGAGCAGCCACTGACACTTTTAGAGCAGGTGCCAACATAAGCAAGTCACAAAATTAAAAAGTGACTACATCGCTAAATGAGTTCATATATTGACAATGATTGAAAGTTCCTCCTTGATACTGAAGCATATCACTTATTACCTTTTGCAATAAGAATGTACAAGACACAAAGGAACGAACAGCCTTCTTTTAGAAATAAGGCTCAGGTCAGAGTAGTTTTCATTTACAATGGTATTTAAAAATGGTTCAAAAATGAAGCATAGCACAACACTTCAGTTGAGATGAAGCCTCTCACCCCGTCTCGTTTTTACCCTCGGTATGTAGTCCATTTAGCCTGTAAATATCACTTCTGTAAAATTCCAGCAAAAACCAGCATATCCACTATGAATGTCTGCACCCCCTTTTTATAAACTTCACGCAACTCGGGATTCAAATATGATAGACAGCAAAAAACAAGCACCCCACTTAAATATTACGAAGACCTTTTGCGCCTTGCACCGTGCTTCGCAAAGTCGGAACCAGAGTTGAGTCAAAGTATGTTACCCTTTCGACTGGCTGCTGCTAGGGGCAGCTACCTTGGCAACCCTATTTATTCAAGAATATAAACCCACATTTTTTTCCCCCTTTCTCAGCACTGCTTTCCAAAATTAGAGGTCAACTTACATTCAAAACAAGAGAAGATAGACTTCTAATCATACTCAGCACAATTCTACGAGCCAACACCGCTGTCCCAGGCACTCCCCTATGTCAGCTGCTGCTCCTCGCACCTCTGAAGTGACAACAGCGAGGCTCGACGCATGCTGCGCTGGTGTGAGGCAGTGAAGGTGGGTGCTGACCGGTGCAAGTGCCCACGGTACTCTGTAGCCTCAGGCACGGAGGCACGTGGCAGACCCGACAATCAAGTGATCTCATCAGGAGTGAAATACCCCTGTTCTGCGTATCATCACAGTAACTGCCGCCCCTCACTATTTTGCAATATTTTCATCGCGACTTTTGGCTCCTGACATTGCCGACGTCGTCTGAAGGTTCAGACGATGACGGGGCCCGCGCACTTGGCGAGGCAGTGCCCTGCTACTTAGTTTCGTTTCAAATAAAGTGCACCGGCGCACTTGATGCTAGTACAAGCCGATGGGACTGCCCCTAAAACAGCGTCAAAAACGCGACACCAAGGCGTTCGTCATCATTCTGTATGTGTTCATGCCTTCATCGGCCTAAATCAATTAAGTGCAGCGACTGCTGTGGCTTAGTTTTACTATGTCTTAACTTATTCAGCTACCAAACCAGGTGATCTGGACTTTGCATTAGAACCCTTTGCCATTGTAGAATCCATGAGTCTGCATCATTTCTGTTTAAAAATGATGTCGATGGCACGCTATGTAGACTTGGGGTGAGTGTGCAGTGAGTGCCATTGCCAACAGATGGCGAGGAGTCAGTTCTGCTTCGCTGTGTTGTTCGAGCTTGTTCTTTTGTGTGTCGTCTTTCCATTCGATCGCATGCCTGCTTGGAGAAGATGGCAGGCGTCAGTGTGTGGTGTGGCCTTTCTGACGATGGAAAATCATAGATATCCTCGCTCGGCAGCGATGATGACGGGACGTCTGGTGAGGATGGACTAGTTTCAGAAACTTCTTCTGTCGATTTGAACAGGAGCGATTCCGACAGCATTTTAGAGTCAGATCATGACAAGAGCGCACTGGTTGTGCAACGCCCAAGTGACCGAGGATGGAGTGCTTAGAGATCTTTTTCATACGATGACAGAATCTGTAAGGGCCTATTGATTTAAGGACTTTGAGCACTTAAGCATGTAAATAAACATATTTTCCCTCCTATCACTGTAGTCTGCACTAAGCATTCACTTCATCCGTGTATTACTCCTGCTAAATGACAAGACATGCTTTTATCATTCATTTTGTTTAAAATAAAAATAAGCACGCACAATTCGTTTAAGAGCTGACTGTGGTTTTCTGGCTTTGCAAGTCATTCATTTTACATTACACTAATGATTTTATGACTGCTGCAGTGGTGTCCTGTATCGTCAAAATCAAGCTTGATTTACGCAATCAGCTTTAGCGCCAGCTGCCTCGTACCAATCCCGCAGGGAACACTGAGAGACAACATAACCACCTGCTGACGTAATGCACAGCATTAAACAGCGTGATTTAAACAACCACCCAGATAACGAGCAATTTCGAAAAACAAATTCTTGTAGAGTCTGGAGTGCATAGAATATAGACTTTAGTCATGTACAGTACGTTCACAATAGATTCAAACTCGAATATTTTATACTTCTCGGTAATTCCAATAATTTCAAAATTTTCGTTGTCTCTTCTTCTTAATGCAATTATAAGTTGCTTAATTCAAAAGGCATTTTATTGTGTCATGGCCCGTTTCTTTCTGATCAGCAGTGCACACCGGGGAAGCAACACCCGCGGAACGCATCCGCTTCTGGCTGGATGTTGCTTCTCCCTCTGCCTTCGGTGCGTGGCAAAACGCGATCAACGGTGCTTTAGTGGTCTAATGAACAACTTTTTTGCTGGACAAACAAACTTAATTTGTTTAAGGTATTTTATGTTTTGTCTAAAAAGTCCACAATAGACAACATTTTTGGGGGTTGAAAACATTTCTC
>JAZHYW010067689.1:0-31496 GCA_037355805.1 Ixodes ricinus | reverse complement strand
CGCAAAATAAGAAGGCGGTCGGCTTTATTGAACATACATGCCAAGCAAGAAAAAGTTGAACATGCCAGACGCTTGTGAACCAGCTTTATGCCGCTGAAGCTAACCCTGGCAACCCATTATGGAACAGCATAGCTTGTCGATGCGAGCAGATGGATAAATCCTGACACTTCTTTTTAGTACCGCTTAAAGACGGCTATCTGCAATCGCTTCCTTTCACGCTTAACGGCAATACTGACTAAAGCAGGGTGCACAGCGTAAACCCAGGGCGCGGCATCTGGCCGTGGGGACTTCCTGTGCGGCCCGTGGACGCGACACTGCGAGATATGCTCAAAGGCGACAACCAATTCAATGATGCGGATATTGAAAATCTGTCTGCCAGTTATTAAAAACGCCGTAGTTTCAATAACTTGTTTTCCTTTGTTCATTCTTGTTTGGTCAGGTCTGGACTGTCGCCTTCCTGAAAGTACTTTTGTCATATGGTCGGGTCAAATGTACAGCCTGCAAGACTTCCGCGAAGGTGGGTCGCCCGCTTAGGTTGGCGATGCAGCGTGGCCTGCACCAACTGTTGCTTCTTCATTAGAGGCATGCAACAGATCCTGGCAATCATCGGTACTTCAGGAATTAAATCCAGGCTTCCATGGTAACGATTGTTTAAAATCGTAAATCTAGGTGCCACGTTTCAGAAAAAGTACCTCCTGCGCAGCAGCCGACCAAGATATTTCTATTTCCGGGCTTTGTTGAGCTCATTATCTCAAACTCTAGGAAGCCACAAATTTTGTTAAATTATCAAGTTGAATTATTAGAAAGTTTGACTTATCAGAAATTCATCTAAATATGATACTAAATAAAATTTTCACTTCTTATTGGAGCAACTACACATACAAAGCAGATGTGTAGTTTCCTCTGCTGGGTCTAGTAATCATAAGCAGGTAGGCCCACATGATATTCGGTGAAATGTATAAGAAAATATTTCAACCCTCAAAAATGTTGTCTATTGTATGGACTTGCACGGAACAAAACATAACACCTAAAACAAGAACAAGTTTGTTGTCCAGCAAAAAAAAAAGTTGTCTATTGTAGACCTAGCACGTTAATCGCGCTTTTGTACGCGCAGCGCGAATGTGACTTAACATCTGAAAGCGGATATTGCTCGCGGAAATAATACTTCCAGTATTACTGCTGATCAGAAAAAAGGGGCCTTGAGACGAAAATGCCTTTTAGTTAAGCAACTTATAAATGCATTAAGAATATATGGGACAACGAAAATTTTGAAATTTGTTGGAATTACCGAAGTATAAAATATTAGGTTTGAATTATTATTGACGTACTGTGCACATATTTAAGTCTATATTCTATGCTCTCAGACTCTACAAGAATTTGTTTTCCAAGGTAGCATAGGTATCTGGGTAGTTGTTTAAATCACGCTGTTTAATACTGTGCATTAGCATCAGCAGTATTGCTGATATAAATGCCCCTGCAGCATTGTGAGCAGCTGTGCCAAAACGGTTGCGTAAATCAAGCTGATTTTGGCAGCACAGACACCACTGCAACAGTCATAGAGCAGGCTAGTAATGTAATGAATATTCCTGCAGCCTCTCAGAAACCACAATCACCTCTTAAACGGGTATGCGTGCTTATTTTTGTTTAAACAAAATGAATGATAGCATGTCTTGTCATTTTAACGGGAGTAATACACGGATGATAATTCATGGCAAGACTACAGTGATGAGAGGAAAGCATGTTTATTTACACCTTCTTAATGGTTTTGTTCAGGTCCTTAAATCAGCAAACCTTACAGGTTGTCATCGTGAAGATCTCAGCGCCTCCATCCTCGGTCACCAGGCGTTACAGCAGTCGCTCTTGTCGCGGTCGGACTCCAAAATGTGTCGGTCTCGGCTCCTGTTGTACGACAAAGGCCCGAAAACTCACTATCCTCATAAGACGTCCCGTTATCCCATCGCTATTAAAGAGGATAAATATGATTTTCATGTCAATACTGACACTGGACGCTGCCATCTTCTCCAAGCAGACGATCAAATGGAAAGACGACACACAAAAGAACAAGCTCAAACAAACGCGCGGACGACGATATCGCCATCTGGCAATGCATCTAACTGCACTACCCCAAGTCTACATAGCGTGCCATCTATGAATAGCTCTTTAAAACAGAAATTCATGCAGACGGCGATTACGCCAACCTGGCTGTATAGCTGGCGGCATGCCCGGCGATTCACGGCTTTAGTAGCGAATGGGTTAATACGCGCAAAGTAAACTGGGTGCAGGCGGTACATGCCGCCAATTGTTAACCGATGAAGCATGAACATACAAATAATGACGAATACGTTAATGTTGCGTTTTTGGCGGCTGTTTCGGGGGCAGTCCCATTGGCTTGCTGCATCAACTGCTGGCGATTGCGCACAACCGTGAAACTGAGTATAGCAATTGCTGGTCGCTACGCTGGCCCGTCATCGGCATCTGAATCTTCAGGCAATGGCGTGAAGACAAGGTTACGAAATGTTGCAAAATAGTGGGGTGGCAGTTGCTGATTATCGCCAAACAGGGTGTTCCTCCTGATGAGATCATGATTGTCGCGGGTCTGCCACATGCCTCCGATGCTGAGGCTACAGGTGCCATTAACGCCACGCTGCATCGCAGCCATATCACGCCGCCATTGCATCACGTTGAGCTTCCTGCTTCACTTCAGGTGCTGAACTGACAGCTGACATAGAAGGTGCCTGGGGATGACAGTATTGGCATTTAAATGAAATTGAAGCAATGTGATTTAATCTATCTTCTCTTGTGCAGATATGAATTGACCTCTAATTTTAGAAAACGAGTGCACTGAGAAAAAAAAATGTGGGTGTATATTTGAATAAATAGGGTTGTCAAGGTGGTTACCCGAGCAACAGTCAGTCGAAAAGGGTAACATACTTTGACTCGCTCCTAGTTCAACTTTGCGGAAAAGCGTAATTGCAAGCGCAAAAGGTTTTCATGTGTTGGGGGTGCTTGTTTCTTGTTTTGCTCATATTTGAATCCCAGTTACGTAAGTTTATAAAGGGGGGACATTCTAGTGGATATGCTGGTTTTGCTGAATTTTACCATTGATATTTACGAATACAAATGGACTACATACCGAGGTAAAAACAGGGCAAGGTGAGCCTTCATCTCAACCCTGAAGTGTTGTGTATGCTTCATTTTTAGACCATTTTTTTTAATATGTGTAAATGCTTCTCTGACTGTTGTATTTCTAAAAGAGGCTGTTAGTTCCTTTGTGTACTTGTACATTCTTATTGCAAAAAGGTAACAAGTAGTATACCTCAGTATCAGGAAGACATATAATCATTGTCAATATAACACTGAACTCATTTACTTGATCAGGTAACTTTTAATTTCTTGACTTGCTTATGTTGGCTGCTCTCCAAAGTGTGTCAGTGTGCTCCAAACCATTGTTTTGCTATTTATGAAAACTGCTACAAAGGTTCAGTGCAACTTCCAATGCAAGGCTATCTGCAATGTGTGAAAAGACTTTCTGGTAACGTTACCCTGTGGGTTGCCACGAGTACGACTGACCTATAGTTTGGAAAAAGCAGTATTACGTTGTTTTATGACTGTTTATCAAGGTTGAGACCACTCCCACCCAAAAATTGCGAATGAATACCTTACTGCCCAAAGAGATCAGAATTTAAATACGTCGGGCTCATGCAATATGCTGCAAACCCACTCAACATTCATTCCACTGGTTTGATAGAATCTAGTTCTAAACTGGCTGGGACAAAAGGAAAATGGTATGCACTTTAACCGGGATTTAACACCACTTTATTTTATAGCATATACATGGCAAAAATACAAAAACGCACAAACATACACAAAACAGGTGTAACAAGTGTGTTCCTAAGGTTTCTAATTGCAGCATAATCTTGTCTTTCTCAATGCTGACTTCTTTCTTTTCGCTTTGGCTGCTTTAGTGGTTGACAACAATCACTAATTGGGCCTTGGGTGGCCAGGTTGCACCACCTAGCCGTTTCGAGTGACAGCCTACGCATGAGCACGAGTGCATACTTTTCCCTGCCTCACCACTATCAGCTGAGTGGCGCAAGCTGGTACCCGTTGCGTGTAATCATTCAGGCATGTGCCACTGTTTTTAAATTTGTTAGTGATCACTGGCATGCATATGGCTTCAGTACAAATATCTACATTACAATAAGGTTAGGTGCTATTAATATAAACGTAAAAATCATTTCTTGTGGATGACGAAGATACATGCAGCCTCCGAATATCCATTTCTAAACATGCAAACTCTATGACCTTCATTTATTTTTGTCTCCCCTTGTCAAGACAAAAAAAGTTAGGTTGTAAACATAAGTGAAAAAAATCTGTTACTGAAAATGCTAACGCCGGAAGTTGCACAAGAGACTTAAAATTGACATCAAGCTTCGTGGAAAAGTGGCATCATGACAGAATATACGTAGAAATTTTAATATTTTGGCTGACAGCATTTTTTTTACCGCTTGATTATTTGAACAATCTTAGGGTCCTTCCAAGTCCGAAAAATTGGTCGCGACTGTACTGGTGTATTTCTACACGTTTTTCACTGGTTTAGCTTTTCAAGCTTTTAGACTGTAGGAATCACCACCTGCGTTTTTCTTTTAAGTTTTTATCATTTTGGTCGTTTCGGATTGAGATGGTGTTGGACGAAGTTTAATTTTCAACATTTTCACTGTTTGTAAAAGGTTTGCTCAGGCCACTTGGACGTTGGACAACGGGTGCAGCGATAACCGAATTGTCTCCGAATTTATGGGACTTTCAGTCTAAAAAAATTTAATAGACTCGTTCCTTCTTCTTTTTGGTACATCAAAGAGGAAAGCCAAGAGCTGGGTGTTAACCGTCGTCGGCCGTTGCGGAGCTACGGTACAACATCGACCGCATCTACGTGTTTCACACAAGAAGGACTCTCGGTGACGGCAGCTGTCGACTTTGGTGCACTTCTGCTGCCTCGCCAGCGTCGCCTCAAAGAGCTGACACTCAGGGGCCAAGCGCTCGAACCGCAATGCAGTGCCAAAGGAGGGACAGTTTTTGAGAAGTTCTTTATTCTTGCAAAAATGACAGTCCCACAGGCGTCGTATATACAAAAAAAGCATCTTACAAAAAGAACAATGGTGGTCTCCGGCTGTGCAGCACGCAGTACCGGTGGGATGGCATTCCAGTTGCGACGCACTGCGCGGGTACACGAGGGCACACAGATGCACAGCCCGAGACCACCGCAACACTAACGGCGAGGAGTGTGCGTAGAATGTGTGCGTGCAGGTTTATGGGCAGTGCCTGCTTGGCGGAAGGGGCCACTTGGAGAGCGTAACCTGCCAGCATGTGCTCGCTGATTCAACCGGTTGTCTCGCCTTTGTGGCTCGGAATAAACAACCCGTTGGTGTACACCCCACAGTCCCTTTGTCCCTCTGGTCTGAATATGCAGCACTTTCTGGTCGTGCTCGGAGAGAGCTCAGAAAGCTCAGGAGGTGACACAGTGTATGGTCCAGTTGTTTAGGCTGAGTAATCATCACCATTTGCTCTGTCATGCCCGCATGAAACCTTTTACGCTCAGCTAGCCTACGAAATGCTGGGAAGTGTCACGAGATAATTAGTCGCGCTTAACAAAACAGGTGGTATCACGGCTGGGGTGTGTTAATTCACGTTTAATCACCAGCGCCAATTGTGCACAGCCCATGCAAAAATGTCTGTCTTGTTTGCAGCTATAGTCACTGACAAGATGCGAATGTTAGGGAGGAGCTTCTGTTGTCCCGCCTCCAGCGCCATGGCTTTCTACATTCGCGACAACGCCTTGGCATCTCGTGCTCCTTGAGTGCGCACTCACAGCCAGAGCAACCGCAGCAGATGTGGAAGTGCATGCAGAAGCAGCCGAAATTTGAAAGACATGCCCTGTACTGTCTCACTTTAAAGTGATACTAAGTTCAGCTTTATCTCGAAGACGTTGGCTAAGAAAGCAAACATTGTTAGCTTGCCTAATGACCTACGAGGCACTATGCTTGTTAGGATCAGTGGAAAAAGATTCGAGGCTATGCGGTATGCCAGGGGCAATGAGGTTTAGAATTCCGGTAGAAGTTCAGACCAGGGGCGCTGGTGACATTGGTGGAACCATGGCAGCAAACGCGAGCTCTCGGGTGGCTCGCGAGCGCATAAAGTCTGCTGTCGAGGACATGAGAATGACGAGTGTTGCGTGCACACATGAGCAAGCACGCAACAGCGACAGAAAGCATTTGACCACCATCACAATCAAACATCGCGGACATAAATTAACTTACGGGACGGAATTAACGGTACAAAACCGGGAGCGGAGACGAGCAGTTCCAGCTGTCTAACATTTGGCCACCAATAAATATTCCAGTGGTTGCGCTTGTTCAAGCTACGGAAATATTAACAAAGAGTTGTGGTCAGCATGCGAATTTGATTTGAGAACGCAAGCTATGATACAGACATTTGTGATTTCTTAAAGCGTTCCCTAATGGTTGTGCTTTCCCGGGCATGCTGCAGCCATTACTCGGCCGAGGTATATGAAACAGCAGTACGTTCAACGTAGTCACTCCTACAAATGACGTGCGATTTAAGTTGCATGCAGAAAAATGAGCACTGGCTCTCAACTGCTTGATAAGCCGATCCTTATCCGGGCTTCCTGACCTGAAGCTAGACTTGCATTCTTGAAATAGTGCAGCCATGTATGGCAGCAAAAAGGCGAAAACATGGTACAGCATAGTAAATTTCACCTTCAGTTTGTTTTCCGCCTCTATTCCTCGGGGAAAAGCCTGGGAAAGCTTGCTGTGGGCTCTACACTAAGCGGTTGAGTCTCGGCTGCTACGAGGCTAGTTGTGACACTGGCCATGTGATTTCAACACCTCTAACGAGGCACATCTGGTCTGCTTTTCCGGGAAGTCCATGCCCGGTTACTTGTCAAGAGAGCCAGGCCTCTGCAGGCCCCTTTTGAACCAATCTGAGCGAGTGGAGGCAAAGCACACTGACAGCCCATGCCCTTACCAAAGGTGCAGAGGCAGGAAGTGTAACCCGACCAGTTCGAGAGGGGAGGAAGGAAAGACTCCCCTGTTAACTGGACCATCCTGCACGTGTGTCCCAGATGTCGCTCTTCTTCCCCTGGGAGATTAGCCCATCACTAAACATTCATACAGAAGTGACACCCGTCATCCCACCTGTATGGCTTCGACAGCACACAGCGCAGCTAGTGCAGGCTAGAGTATAGTGCTTACGTGTCTGCCTCCGACACACTGATTGGCTTTGGGACCCGTAGCTCGGTTGCGTCAAGCCAAGTCACCGTAAGACGGAGTGTAGCTCACGTTGACGAGACTTGTGTGCCGACGTGCTCTTTGGAGCCTTGCCGTAGGGACTTACTACGCTTATTTACGCAACTAGATTCTGAGCTACCAATGAGTACATGGAAACACTGTGCTATAATGGGTCTACCAATATGAGGATTAGAGGAGTGCTGTGCCTCGTCCTGTCCACTCATCCGAGTGCAATGCCCAGCCAGCATCTTTTCTTGCATGGTGTGGACCAGATCACCGCCTCTCGGAGCAGCTGCGGTCCTGTGGCGACGAAGGCTTGATTCAGTGTCGTAGTGGAACGCTTTCTGGTCCAGGGTAGGTGACATTGAAGGGCGTGTAACAGGTTTCGCTGATTTGCAGCTGTCCGCCGCTAAATAAAGAAGCAAACAAAGATATCTTATATGTGTGTTTTGGAATGGATTATGAATAAAATATGGCTTCCTCTTGCACTCCTGCCTTCCCCACCAAATTGCTCATGTCTCGCGTTCCCTCGCCTAAGTGAGGTCCCAAAAAAAGCCAACGCTCACTGCTTCTCATTCTCAGGTCGAGCGGCCACCCTGTGTTCTGCTGCGGTGAACCCTCTCCCAGTCAAGTGCCGTTGATGGCCCAGATCTGGTGCACCTTTGTTTTACCTCCATAACGTCGTAGCCCAGTCTATCTGTGCGTTATGAGCAGGCAAAAAACTCCAGTTTTAACAGCAAAAAAAGGAACACTGATTAACATATCGTAGGTGTAAAAAGATACAAAATCAGTTAAAACCGACTAATACCAATGTCTGGACATTTTTAGGCACTTGCGCAGCCTCAGGGCGCCCTGCCTCGGCTTGAGCGGCGTCGCCGTGCTTTGGCGTGTGCCTGCCCAGGTCCGCGTGACCCCCAAGGTCGTATGACCCCCTCCCCCCGAGGTCGCGTGCCCCCCCCCTCGGGTCATGTGACCGCCCCAAAGGTCAGGTGCCCCCCCCCCGATGTCACGCGTGTGAACCCCCCTCCGCGCCTCCCCCTCCGCGCCTTCCCCCCACTCCTCAAGAGCCGCACCTCTAAATTCCGGCATTACGGGGAGTTCAAACTGGCTTTCATTTTTTTATTGTGACTATAGAATTGTTTTATGTAAACCCAAGCCCTCTCACAGCTTAACTCTTAGCTTTTCATGATATTTGTTCACTGATAATCAGTGTTTTTTGTCATCTGTTTGAAACACAATCACCAAAATTGATATTTGAAAACAAAAATATGGTGTTCTTCGTGATGCCGAGATTAGAGCGCAGCTTGAGAGAGGAAGAAGAGAGCGGCGTACCCTCTAGCACCTCCACCACCCTCTCCTGCTCCCTGTGGCGTAAATGAAAGAGCTGAATAATCACACTTGGGGGCATGGCCGTGGACATGGAAACAACGGGCTCGTGCCTTACTAGTGCGGTCGGGGGGCTATTCTCAACAAGCTAAATCTTTTTTTCTTGTGTTTATTTGTTAGTTTGTCTTTGATAATTTGTGTTTTGTCTTAAATGTATAATACTTCACCATGTTTGTGCACCACACAATAGAACATGGGTTAATTTAATGAGCACTGGAAATAAACCATTATTAATATTATTATTATTATTATTTCGAGAGCGCTGTTTCGTGCCATAACGAGCTTCTGGTAATGGAATAAACAAAATAACGCCCGTTGCCTTTATTGACCATCTGGCGAAATAGAACGACGTGCCCGTTAACCTTCAATGCAGTTCTGGCGAAAACATAACGCGTAACCGCTATGAAACTATAGCCGTTCCCCCCGGGAAAATGGAGAGTCTACGCCGCTGCTTGAGGTGTTGCCGGGCAGTCAAGGGTTTTAGTTCGACCAGGTTCAATGTTTTCAACTTCTTGTGCAAAAGTTTGGACTCTGGTTCGACTGCTTGCGCATGCAGCGACAGGCTGGCCAGTTGGCTTGGATTGTGATGACGGTTACAGGGATGAATTAAGGGCAGTACTGATTGGTTATTTCAGTTAATACAGAACAAAAAATTAAGTTATTAACTTCTTCAGTGATTAGAATTGATTTATTTTAGTTGCAACTGTTCATAAAATTAAAGTAACCCTTTGCATAAAAGAAATTTCTGCAAGCCTAGACATGCTTGTGTCAAGGTCTGGCCACACTGTCTATAAAGTCGAATCTGGTTAAAAGTTCGAAGGTTCTTCGAACGTTGTTCAAACCAGTCGAACCCCGAAAGTTTGACTTAAAAATCCGGTTCGACTAAAGTTCACGACACCCCTGATCGCACGGATTATGTGCAGCTGGGCTGTGCCATAAGTTTAATTTTTATGTTTAGTTAACTCTTCAAAATAGGCCCCAACTGTTTGTGGATGCAGAGAAGGAAGTTTAATTTAAAGCTAAATTAACTTTAGCAGTGTAATGAATACCCAGGAATAACATTACCGTAAAATACCAGGCAAGTGCCCACTCGGAATTCTTAGATAATCATGAAAAAATGTGAGATGGCGCATTAGTGCATGATATCAATTTACATATCAGTGTACTTGCATATTTCTCAGATCTTAAAAATTTGGGTATGGGCGCTTAATGTGGTATGGGCGTGATGCACGGTATTCTACAGTAAGTCTCAGTAGCTGATTTTTAAAGTCATGTTTACTTCTGTATGCTGACTACCCCATCTCAAAGTTGTTTCGGGGGTCTACGGCGAAAACGAAACTACCGGCTCGAGCATGATAGCAACCCTTCTGATCAGCTACATGGCCGTCGCGTGACGCGAAGTTCGCATTCGGGTACCATAAAACAATAGCCTCCTTTATTCCAGAAAGCCTGTCAAATCGCTAAAGAACGTGGCCGCTGTGAAGGGGAAAGGAAACCAGAAAAGGGCGCTCCACAGGGGCCAAAGTACCTCTAGCAGTGCCAAATGATGCCCCAACGGCAAACTCCAAAAACAAACGCATTTTTTTTCCAGAAAAGGAAACATTTTGCGTGACCCCCCCCCCCCCCCCCCCGTATTCCGCCCATTTCCCGTTTCCATATGCCAATAATCCCGTCTCCTTTTTTTGTTTTTTTAATCTATAGCTTTTCGGGCGACATTTTGAAGAGTTTTCGATTTTGACAGATTTTGGAAAACCCACCCTTCTCTGCCACTCTTGGCGCGAGGCCAAGGAGTCGGGTTTTCCGTCGGCCGCCCCGGCATCCCGCCAGGAACGACGCGACGAAGAAGTATTCCTGTATCGTCTGCTTGAAAGGCTTGCTTGCAAACACTACTCGCGCTATGCGAAACCCACTTTGGCAGTATCCAGTTGCTACGCGTAATGTTGTATGGTTTCAGAAACTTCCACCGCGCTTACCCACTTCACGGATCACCGAGTTCTGGTGGCGGTCGTCAGTGTCATCCACGAAGCAACCACGACGGCTATGAGAATGAACCACGTCGCACCGTCCTCAGGTACGTGACGGCACCATCCCACCCACATTGCGCGAGCGTGCTACATCTGTCGCTTTCGTTTCTTTGCACATTGTGGGCGAAAAATACGATTTTTTTTTATTCGTTGCGGTTTGTTGTTTTGCGGAGCTGGTTGAAGGGTGTTACCCCACAAGTGGCTCTGCGCTACCATATCGGTAACCGTTCGCCGCTACTCCTCGCTTTTTTTTTTTTCCGCGGTTGCGTGTTTGATGGTTCCGTCGTGGAATTGAGAGGTTTTCTAGAATGAAGGAGGCGATGGCAAAACATACGACTGGCTTAGTCGCAAGAGCAGTTCCGATCAGTCAGATAACATGCTACGGCTGTTTTAGTGCTTTGGTTTGCGGATATCAAAAATTTGTAGCGAATATTAATACACATTTGTAAAGTTGTCGTCTGAAAAGCGAGTTTGCCACGATGAACGCAGGAGTGAGTGAGAAAACGTATTTATTAAAGGAAGGGATACGTCACGATCTCTTGATAAAGTCATCCAATCGTGACGGGGAAAGGGGATTACGGGAAGGGTAGAGGGAGGAGGCTAAATGTAATAGCCGATCCCCGATGAGCGGAAAACTAATCAGGGAATCGAGAATGTGTATGCGGTGCGGGTGCTCGAGCCTGAGGCGGGTTCCTCGTACGTAGCTGGTCTTGTCTGCTCAGGGAGTGAGTTTATCGCGTTGAACCCCCTCGCACGTCCAGACGAGATGGATGCACAATGAACGCAGGCTCAGGACGAGCCCCCACTTATCTTCTGGGAAGAACTACAATCCGGCAATGTGCAATGCACCTTTCAGAAGCGTTATGGAAGCTAATCGTAAGCTCGCGCTGAGCAGGAACGGACTAAACTATGGCCGCCAATGAATGCCACCTTCGGCACCACGACGCGTTTGAGCGACCAGGGAGTCAATAGTGTTGACTCCTGGTCGATCGCCGAAGACCACTTACAAACTACGGCCGCTAAAACATAACATAACAAGCAGAAATCATCCTCTGGGATGGCTGAAAATGCAGCAGAAAAACACCGCAAAGAAGTGGCAGTACGAACAAGAAACCTCTTTGAAAACGAAGAGGACATGAGAGCACAAGGTTGCTTGACAAACATCCAGCCCGCTGAGAAGCTGGTGGTAACATTTTTAACATCGGTTTTAGAGTGGTTCACGGTTTCCCTTTAGTATATAATACTATTTTGGCAGTGCTCCTATTTAGTGTCCATAAATCGATATCAGTAATTTACTTGGTCCAACTTTTGACCAGAGTTACCCTTTAAAGGGCCTCGCAATCATATTTAAGCGTGTACCTTTTTTGCGGTTTCCACGTCCCTCAGGGTTCGGGCAAGCCAGTGGGCACGGAGAGAGTAACTAAATATCAGTGCGTCATATTTTAGCCGGACGACGCGGAAACCTCCTCCACCTATGGGGGCGACCCACGGTGCCGAAAGCGCGCGATATGTGACGTCTTAGGTCCTGGGCTTACTACTGGTCAAAACCGCTAAAAGCTTGTTTTTGTCGAAATACAAAATATAAGTGGCGCGAACCGTTTCAATTATTTATAAAAGTAGTTTCTGTTCACTTTTTTAGATAAGAAAAGAAACAAATGCAGTAGTTTGGTCGAGGCAACTGTCATTTGACGTGTTGGTCATACCACTTAACCTGTTTACGAGCTGTTTAATTGCTCTTTTTCTGACTGTGAACCAGCTCGCACACACGGGCAGGTTGATTTGTCGAAGGAAGAGTGGTAAACGGTGCCGAGTTTGGCTACAGCAATCTTCCGCCCCCCCCCCCCCAAAAAAAAAAAAAAAACAGACAGACACACACACAAACGAGGAAAATGGTTGTCATTTGTGGGCTCGTTTCGGGTGTTCTGTTAACGTTCATGACTCAACTTCCAAGCAGGGGTTTCCCCAGGATTCTAATCAAGGGGGGGGGGGGAGGCGAGGCGAGGCGAGGCTTGATGAGGCTTGATAAAATATAAAACTGTTTCATTTTTAGTCCACTAGCTAAATTACAGACGTCTATTAACCAAATGCTCATACCCGTAATGTATGTTTCCCTTTCTCTATATATACACCTGAGAGGTGGTGTTTTCTACTTAATCTGAAAATATTTTTTTTTTAAGATTTAAGGGGGTGTTTAGGAAAACTAGGGGGTCTATACCCCCCCCCCTAGGGGGGTCTAGGGAAATCCCTGCTTCCAAGCCTTGATCAGAGAGAAGCTCGGCGCCGTTTGCAACATATTTACGTTTACGCGAGCCTGGCAAAGGCTAGTCTTGTGCGAATAGTGGATTTTGAGTTCGAAGCGAGTAGTGGTTTTGGCCGAATATTTTCGATTCGAATATCGAATAGTTTTTCCTCGCCTATTCACTACCACCAGTGGCGTCACGAGGGTCAGAGGCACCCGGGGCGGTAGCCCGCCGCGACACCCCCTCCCCCCCCCTCCGTTCTCGCGTGCCCCGCCGCGACTCCTCCCTCCCCCCCCTCCCCCCGCTCTCGTGGCCCGCCGCGACACCCCTGAGCGCTGCACCTGAGGCGGTCCGCCCCCCCCCCGCCCCCCCTTGTGACGCCACCGACTACCACTAAGGTAGCAGATTGGGCCAGTTGGTTCATGATCACCTAAAGCGCCAAAAAACACCAGGACGAGGAAGTAGACAGAGCGCTCTTTTCTGTCTACTTCCTCGTCCTTGTGTTTTTTTGTTTTTTTGGCTATACCCAATTGAGTGAAATTTACAAATCTTGCTAGATAAAATGTTCTTTCTTTAATCTCAAATCTAAAAAAATGAATCGCGCATGATGAACGCAGGTTCTAAGGGCATCTCTGCCTAACATAGTGTACTCTTGCATCGCACTTTAATTTTGAAACTTTTCTACAATGTAGATATACAGATTCACAAAGTTTACAATTATTTTCAAACACAGTCGGCACGGGTGCACCACCGCGCTTTGAATGTATGCTTTCTTCCAAGCACGCAATTTCGATATTCCTACTTTTCCAAGTGTTTATCGCGGCGGGTTAACCCCGTTGAGTGCGCTTCTCATCGAGCACCGATGTAATGCAGAGAAGCAACACACGCGGAGCTCGCTTCCGCGGGTGTTGCTTCTCGCAGCAGCACCGGTGCTTGGTAAGAAGCGCACTCAACGGGGCTAACCGCCGCAATCAACAATTCGAAAAACGCGAATAGTGCAGTTATTCTCGAAGCGAATATCGAATAGTGTATTATTCGGAACTACTATTCGAAATTTCGAATATTCGCACAACCCTAGCAAGGACCCTTTCCGACAACAGAATCCTTTAAGTTTGAACCGCCTTCCCTCTGTTTAAAGCTGCGGAAACCTTGCACAACGGCGGACACAAAACACATGCCCACAAACTGACACCGCCACGGTGCATCTGCATTTGGTTGGATTACGGCATGGTTCACACACTTGCGACTGCTTATGACCGAGTGCGTTTAAACCTCTTGTGATCACGTACGATGAGAGGAAGCCGTGGAACATAAGTGATTTCCAAATATTTTCTACTTCCCGCATCAATTTTTTTCTTGGCTCGCAAAATACTTTTTACAACGATATAAACGATCATTTCTTATAGATGGTGCCAGACATGTTCAAATTACTCAAAAAATGTAGTTAAGTTACTTAGTATCGACGCCAAAAGTAATTGGAGTAGAGTAGAAATTACGCATTTGTAATAATAATCGAGTAAACTAACTACTGTCAAAAGTACCGAGTTACTGTTGAAGTTACTTCCGAAGTTACTTTTTATATTTTTGTGGTAGCAAAATGAACAGCAGTTTTGATTCGTGAAAAACCTGTGAGCCTAAAATAAACGCAGTCATTTTATGGCTTGCGTTTTCACCAAAGTAGTTTATTCGCTCGCAGAAGCAATTGACTTTCAAAATTTTTATTGGAGAGTTTTCCCTTTTCCTCCTAAAGACGTCCCCAGCCAAGCTAAAAAGACGTTCCACCGTGGCGCTGGATGGAAAGGCAGCGTTGAATTTCAGAAACAGGCTGCCAAGCATAAGTGCGTGGGAACGAAATGTGAGAGGGCCCCTTGTTCGGGAATGCCACTTAATTCATCTGCCGGCGTCTTATTTAATTCTGCGCTCAAACTTTTGTGATGAGCAAACTTAGCACTAGATTTCGAAAGTATTTTGAAGTTACCTGAAAAATGTAGTTAAATTAATCTACTAATTACCCAAATACAGTTGTAATTGAAAGTTACCAAGTTTTTCGGAAAGTAGTTAAACTACAGAAGTTTGAGTGAGAGTAGTTGAACTACGCCCAAGTCTGGATGGTGAGTACATCTGACCTCGCAAAATACTGTAAAACCTTCTCATAGATGGCAGCAGTGTGCCAGATGTGTTTCTCGTCATAAGAGATCCCACGAGCTCGGTCGTAAGCAAACGCAGGTGTGTGAACCAGTCTTTGATTGCGATTGCTTACCGACTGGAGATACTTAAAACTGGTTGTCGCGCCCTCGGTCGTAGTCAAACGCAGGTGTGTGAAGCAGCCTTAGCAGTTGGAGGAAGGGGAGAGAGAGCAGCGCTCACCTTTCGGACGCATGGACGTCCGTTCGCCTTGGTGCCTCGTTTTCTGGCGTCACCCTTGCAGCTGCACCAGCCGTAGCAGTAGAGGTACGTGAAGCTCCTCCGGGTGAAGCACACTCTCCAGACCCAGCTCTGAGCAAGAATACGAGCAGATTTAAGTAACGTTATCGAAGTGCTCACGAGTATTTTTGCCTGAGCGATGGTCAAACGCGATTGTTTGGACACGCAACTTTTGTTTGTCCACACTTTTCTACGAACTATGTCGTGTCCTTTACGTCATTCCGCTGCGCTTCGTGCTGCTCCCCGCAGCTACAAGAGAGCCTGCCAAGCTTTCTCAGGCCTGTTTATATTCAACCAATCAATCAATGTTTTTATTCAAGTGCCCAGGAACAACCTTGCGGTCTTGGTACAGCTTCACTGAGTAAACATGTAAGGTATAACAGGGCATAAATCAATAGTACAGACAACACACGCAATGGACAAACCCTGAAAACAAAAATGCCCTAAAAATTTACAAAAATTAAACGCAAAGCCACAACACACGAAAAGCTTGATAGTACTACCGCCACCACCAATCGTTAGATAGAAAAACAAGGCATCCAAAGTACGGAATTCGGGTGTGAACACCGCAAGTAAGTGCATACAGTTCAAATTTAAGTGATGACCTTTAACGTTTTTACAAACTGCAGCGTGTTATTGTTAAATATATTGAGTGTTTCAGAAAAAAAAGAATTATAAGTATGCCCAAGTCTGGACACAGGATCGTGGAGGCTGAGTAGACGCCTATTGCAGAAGGACGCAATAATAATAATAACAAGAAGAAGAAAAGAATCTGTTATTTTAAGTAAAAAAACACGTATGACGTTTGTCCATCCGGCTCGTCAGCTGTCTGCCAGTTGCATGGCATGTACTGTGTTTTTGTTGGATTTTTATAGACAACTGCACTAACTCTCTGTAGGATTGAAAAGGGTTTCCCCAGGAATTGAAATTTGGGGGTGTCTAAATCTTTAGGGTTTAGACACCCCCTAATTTAGGATAGCGAGGGACTCCCACGAGTTTTGCGTCGGTACAAACGAGACGACCGACGTTGCGCGTTTCTGAACATGACGGTTGCTAAGCTTTCAAAGCTCGATTGCGAAGCTGCGTGATCCACTTCACCGGTGTCTTCAAGCTCGAAACTACAAGGTGGGGGGGGGGGGACGGTATTATTTTAAATTACAGTAGAACTGTTAAACTTTGACCAACTTAAAAAAAAAATTATGTTGCACAGAAATGCTATTGGATTAAACAAATGGCAGCTGTATTTCAATCTGTTGATGAAACCGTAATTGCAGAATTGCATTTTATGAGAAACGCAGGCGACGTTCAATATTCGCCTTTCTGGCACTGGACGTCGCGCTTTTTCGAAACGTCGCCTCTCTCGTTCTTTGTTTTTTCTTTTATTTTTTCTTTTCTTTGCAACAATGTAGCTTTTTTTTTGTGTGATTACGCAGCGAAATTGCAATATTTCGGGGAAGGTGACGCGCTTTCTCTCATCTGTGCCAAGATGAAGAGTATAAAAATAAGAATAGCTGCGAACTCTCTTAACGTCAAAATCGTTGCACTGTACCGCTACATTTTTAATTCCGGGACTTCTGGAGTCACGACATTCGAAACGGATGGATTAAGTACCGCCGCCGGCTCTAAAGCTCTTTTCAAGGTACAACGAACCGCGGTTTCCGGTGCCGGTCCTCACCCGCAAACGTAACGTAGAAGGAGCCCCGCTGGCAGACGCGTCGCCGGTCCCTGGGAGGGCTGTTCACACCGGCTGCGCCGCGCGCTCCTGCGTTCTCCGGCGCCGCCGTTGCTGCGCCCCGGAGACCCCTGGTCGGGCCCCGCCGCAGAGCCGCTGGCCAGCGTGGCCGGCTCGGTGGCAGCCTGCGGCGACAGGCCCTCCTGGCGAAGTACCTCGACCACCTGGAGGTCCAGTGTCGGGTACGTCTCGTTGTCCAGCAGCGACGACTCGTTGTCGCGGAGTCCCAGGTGCAGGCGCATGATGTTCGGGAACGGTGGCTCTTGCTGGCCCGCTGCGATTAGTTTGCGGGACCATAGAGTTAATCATCTAGAGCAGGGGTGGCAAAACTGCGGCTTTTCGCAGGTTCAGGGAAACTCGCGAGAGCAGTTAGCTAACAAAACTGCTCACGGAGCAGTATCGGTAGCAGACGGACGCCGTAGGTAGGGATTTCAAAGCCTTGATTTCTAACATTTGTTCAGTGAGATTTTGATACACAGAGTCCACCATCTTCAGGCACTTCAGTGGTAAATTCTAGAGCAATACGTTGGGAAACCGGTTTATCCGGTCTGGTCAAACGGCCAACGATTCCTTTGACTCGCGCAGTAGTGCGCGTATCGAGACCGCATTAAAATGCGGTCTCGATACGCGCAACGAATCCACGCGCTCGATACGCGTGGTTTGTTGCATTAAAATTTAAGAAGAAAAAGTCGGCAGAGACACTTACGACTACTTATGTGGAGAAATGTGAAAGCATTCGTACACGCAGTGCATTCCTACAAGCAGCGTGCCACGTCTTCGTTTCGCACACGGCGCTCCGGCGGTGACATCACGCTCCTCCACTGCGCAAGCGCGACGCACCCGCCGGCTCCACGGCTTCCGTGACGATGAATCTGCGTTGCTGTGCTTTTATTTGTGTTTTATTTCTGAGGCGCGTCCGCTTTGACCTTGAGGGGCCCCGTCTGCTTCCGTGACGAAGCGTCTGATATGACGCGTCGCAGCCAATGGAAATTTAGGTGACGTTTTCGCTGGGCAGACAACGCCCGCTTCGCTCCATGGGACAGTTAATGCTTTCGCATTAATAGAACATACATTGTAAAAAAGTTTATGTTCAAAACACGCTTAGAACTGAAAATGCTAAGAAGTGTCACGTTATCCAAACATTAAACGTTTTCAATGCCCTCTCTAAATTATTGATAATCTGCTTTGACCAAGCCAAGATGCGTTGTACTACACTACGAGATGGTTCCGTTTTACAAATACGCGTTACGGCTACTGCAGTTAACACAAGTGGCTATAAGTCTGAATTTCTGTCACGATTATGCATCTGACCGTTTGCAAGATTCGTAAATATTTTTGTGTGCGAAAAAAAAAACGCGGATACTCACACAGATACGAAATGGCCGTCATATATATGTATACATATATATGACGCCCATTTCGACTCTAATTTACGGACCTTCTTCGTGTGCCTCCGCGTCGTGGACAAGCATGAGAGCTAACATCTATAGATGTTAGCTCTCATGCTTGGCCACGACGTGGAGGCACACGAGAAAGGTCCGTAAATTGATCGCACTCACGACAACGGGCGATCTGCAGAAATCGCTGTTCGAGAGCACATGGAAGTGTTGGGCATTTTAAAGGGGTCATGAAACGATTTTTCAACTTTTTTCCTTCTTAGCTTTCCTCCTCAACTCACAAATCGCGGACTGTACCAAACAGTTCAAGAAGACGGAACGGAGGGACTCTCCTCATGCTCGGACCCTTGTTTGTGTACCTGGACACGGCCATTTTCCCCCTAGAAGATTAGCCCGTCGCTCAAAACTCGAACAGAATTTGCTTTCCCACTCCGTTCACCCCGAAGCTGACAGTCATGTGGAAGCTACGTGCTCGTTGGGCCAGCCACATTTTTGCCACGCGATCACGCTCCTCGCGCATACCCACGCTCAGAGAATGAGGTCAGGTGATGAAAGGGAGGTGGCTGACTCATTGGTCCGGCAAGTGCATAGCTTCCACCGCACTGGCAGCTTAGGGGTGAAGGGAATAAGAGATGTCCGGTGTCGTGTGACGTGCGTGTGGATCCGGTGACACGCTTTGGGTACCGCGGATGTATCACAGTGAAAAGGCAGAGAGCTTACGAAGGGAGCGAGGTACGAAATAGGGGTTCCGGAAGAAATGTCCCCGGAAAAAACGTCCCTGGAAAAAATGTCCCCGGAAAAAAAGTCCCCGGAAAAACAAAAATGCCCCAGGTGGAAAGTAGGAAAAAATGTCCCCAAAGGGATATATTTTTTTCCACTGGCGTACGATCCTCTTTTGACTTTTGTGTATAAATCTAGAGTCTGTCAGTTCATTCCTGATTTTGTAACATTGCATCTCAACTGTTTTTGCTTGTTTTTCATTGTGAAAAAAACATTTATAACACTTCTAGCCAAAACCAAACTATTGTGTTTGGGGAAATTTTAGATGATACTTGTGTACCATTTCCAAATAGGTAAAAAAGCGCGAGACTTAGCACGAACAAGCGATTGCTAGTTTTTATGTTTTTTTGTTTTGTTTTTAAATCTTTCTCTCATAGAAACGAAAGGTTAATTGTCATCAAAGTTATTATAGGTACTAAAAGTGCTTATTTGGGGATATAATGCAGACGGCTAAATTTCGTTCCCACTAATACTCTTTCCAAGTAAAATGTGAAAATACGCCGATGTCTTGTCCGCGCTAGCAGTGTCGCGATGTGTACCTCGCGGAATCGTATATTTCCTTATTTGTTGGGGCCGTTTTTTCCTACTTGCTACAGGGTGCCTTTTTTCCCAAGGACATATGACCAGACCGTCTGAAGGCCATAAGGATCAGGGAAACCCAGAGATAGAAAATCCTTTGGGGACATTTTTTCCTACTTTCCACCTGGGGCCTTTTTTTCCGGGGACATTTTGTCCGGGGACTTTTTTTCCGGGGACATTTTTTCCGGGGACGTTTTTTCCTACACCCACGAAATAGTCCGTTGTGTTTTCAAATTTTCGTACTGAAAATCAGGCTTTTGACGTTCTACCTTCTTTCTTTTGGCTCACTAAACGATATGCTATTAGTAAAATGCCAAAAAGCCCCACTCAAGAACAAGTTGGTACGCCACTGATTTTGACAGTCTTAGAACTGATAAGCAAACGTTTTTTTTTCATAAATAGTGCGTATATTTGGTATCACAAATACTGCAAACTCTTCAGTCTAGTTCAGGAAATACACGCAGACAGGAAGTGGGCCAGGGCTAGTACCGGATAGATGGCGCCAACTAGTGCGTTATTTTGTCGTAAGCAGTCGCAACTTGTTCAAACGCACCCAAATGGACGGGCCTTTGAAACGATCGCACGATAAGTTCCAGATACTGCAGTCCCCACGGATGAGCACGAAAACGGTCCTCACCGGCAGTCTCCGTGCAGCTCATGTTCTGGAAGTAGAGTCCGGGTACGAGCTTGTTCCCCGAGGCGTCCTGGAGCTCGATGTCGAGGCCGTGGTTCTTGCCGCGCGACCGGTACCACTGGCTCACGGCCGACTCAACGTTGAACTCTTCCCAGCCGCGCCGCTCGGTCGACAGCGTCCGGGACACGATGAGCTGCTTCTTCTCTGGTGTGGGGGAAGACGGGCAGTGCGACCGTTATCCTCGCTGCTTCCACCCCGCGTGTCGCGAGAACAGTTGAGTCAAGTACATGGAGTGTAAGAGCCCACGATGGCACGATAGCAGAATTCTATATACGCTGCATTTCCCCTCTTACCAGTTATAGCCCCCCCCCCCCCCACACACACACACACAAACACAAACACAGGCTTTTCCTCTTCTTGCTTGACGATTATCCTAACTTTCCTGGCTTTGTTGACTGTTACTATACGACGATATTGGGCTTCCGGCAAAAGTGCGTAGTCGCGGCGCTCGTCGTCTTTTTGCGCGTCTGCCATCACCGGCTAAAGCGATCGTGCACAGGAAATGCGACGTGACGATGCAGTTTTGGTGCTGCCCGACTGGCTCATTTGGATCGTAGTGTAGGCTCCCTTCCGGCTTAGCGCGGAGTATAGGAGTGAAAGTACAAATCGGTTTCGTCGATCCTATCGACCAAGAAGACACTGTTTCCAAACAAGCCCGCGTTTGGCCACACCGGGTGTGGGCACCGCGCTTGCGCAGTGCCCACACCCGGTGTGGCCTGCGCACCCGGTGGCGCTGCCACACCCGGTGTGGCGCTGCGCTTGCAGTGGGTGTGGGCACTGCGCTTGCGCAGAAACCAGATTCGCCTGAGGCGAAGCATCTGCGCATGCGCAGTGCCGACAGCAGCGCCACCGTAGTGGTGTGACGTCAGACTCCCGTTGGATGAAGTGGGAAATTCGTGCGCGGGTGCGGCGGCGACGCAACCGGGGTGCCGATTCCGCCATCCGAACAAAACGGGCAAAGGAGTCGCTCCCGTGACGCGGGCGGTCCGCCGCACGTGCCTTTCAAGGTCCTGGCGGGGAGCCAGAAGGGTTACGATGCCCGGCGCAAAAGGGAAAGCAAGTGGCCCGCGCTCTGTTGGCCCCAGAGACTGTTTGTAAATCCCGGCCAGCCAAACGGGCCTGTCTACAGCGCACCCAGACTAAACGACGCGCTCGCTCCCGAGAGGTCAGACAAAAAAGCAAACAATCCGAGGAACGGGCGCGCGCGTGCGCGCCGCGCGCTTTTCCGCCTTCCGATTGCGCGCGCGTTTTTTGCACCGTCCACACACACACGGACACACACGACACGCACACACACCAAACAAAATGATAACCTATGAAGCGCGCGCCTTCGCGCGTCCAGTCTCGGTGCGTCGGTATACGGACCACCACGTGCAAATGTTTACCATTAAGTGCATGATTTTGGTGCGAGTCTCGCCGCACGTTCCGACAGCGCGGCCTCGTTTTGTAGCGAGGATATCAGCACCGCATACAGCACACACAGAAAAAAGGTATATTCTTACGTCCCCTTGTCACATCTAATACACCCCAAAACTTAAGTTCGACGTACAACTTCCACGTGCGGCTTGATAGCCGAGCTAATGTACGTGTGACTGGCCGTAAAAAAGTAATCGGGTGTTTTAGCCCTACTAAAAAAACCTCAATGTTTTTTTCTTCTAGTTTTTGATACGTACTTCCGCTCTTTAATATGTTATATCCTACCGTCATCAAACTGAAGTTTTGAGGTGTTTTATATGTAACAATAACTACACTTTTTTTCTTTTAACAGTGTTGGCGTTGTTTATTTGGCTTCTCCGTATTGTAGCGTAAACCCCTAGCTGCGTTTAAAGGAGCGGTGCAACGATCTTCAATTGAAATGTTTTTCACTTTACACGAGCTTACTGGCACTAGTGGGACTCAAGGATACTTGCACGCAACACCACTGGCCAAGAAAATCCTTTGTTGCGGTGTAATTTTAAGGACAAAAGCGATCATTTTCATTCAATCTCTCCTTTGCAAACTTTGATGACGTAACGTGGGGATCGCAGTACACCCCAATGACGATATTTGAATGCGGTTCATAGATTGGACCCGAGCATTGCGTGAGCACTCGATTTGGGCTCGTGATAATTACTAGCTCGAGAAGCATTCGGGTAGTGGCCCGTGTCCAATCGCTGCAACGACGACAATAACCGAGCCATAACAATGTCTGGAACTCAGCCCGTGTCCTGTGCTTTGCCAACCTCAGCGCGTGGCTATGATCAACATTGGCGGCATATAATCGGCTCCAGATCACGTGGCCGCTTGTTCTGGCTGCGAGTTGAGGGGGTGAACGCTGCTCGTTTTTCTTTAATCTTTTTTCTGGGACTTCTATTGCGTGGGGTGAAAAAGGAACGCGTGTTCCATAGGTCATTGACGTCAGGAATCTGTTCCAAGCGGTATTTGCGCAAAGTACAATAATTGTTGCATCGCCCCTTTAAGCAGCTTTCGGAGATGACATCACAGCGCAACGGTACGTAGTAGTAGCATGTACGCCGTTCCATTGTTTACAAATATCACGACCCGGTGTTCGATCGTCACGGCTCACCAGACGCCTTCGTCGCTTCGGAAAGCGAGCAAAATAAGCGGTGTCATACGCGCGAACGCTGAAAATAGAACCGGCCCGAAACTCGTTCTGGGGCCCCAGTCTGGACACTTGGCCGAAAGTTGGCGAGAAATCCGGCGGCCGTGATTGGCCGACGCCGCACTTGACCGTTTGCGCCGGCCATTCACAGTCGCCCGATTTCTCGCCGACTTTTTCGCCAAGTGTCCAGATTAGGGCCCCTGCAGAGCATTTCTAAGATGCTCTGCAGCATCTCTAAAACGCATTTCTAAAACGCAAAAGGCATATAAAACGCATTTCTAGAACGATACGCCGAGTGGGTCTCGAAATATTGAACGCTAATATTCCGAGCCTCTTTATCACAAAGCGCGGTTCCTTTCGACTGGCGCTGCGCTAAGGTCGTGCCTGTTTTTTTAAGCTGGAAATAAATCGTCCCCTACAAACTACAAACCCATATCTCTGACAACCACTTGTAAGATAATGGAGCATGTAATGTAATAATCATTATACAACTATTTGGAGGAAAAAAAGTAACCTTCTCTACAAAAACCAGCATGGTTTTCAACGAAAACTTTCCACAGTCACTCAGCTAAGGGAATGCGTTCGTGACTTTTGCAAATCTCTCGATAAGGGGGAACAGACAGACGCAATCTTTTTAGATATGTCAAAAGCGCTCGACCCAGTTCCTGATAAATAGTCTCATACATAAAATTGACAATATTGGGGTCAGTTCACAATAGGTTGACTGGATAACAGCTTATCTGAAGGAAAGAACACAATTTGTCGAAATAAACAACACTGCATCTAATATTTTGCCAGTAACGTCGGATGTCCGACAGGGCTCCGTCTTGTGCCCGTTCTTATTTTTTTAATATATATATATATATATATATATATATATATATATATATATATATATATATATATATATATATATACAGGGTGTTTCAGAGAACTCAGGCCAAATCGCTCCTGCGAAAACTACTCATCGCAACGAAAAAAGGCTTGTGTCGTTTTGGTCCTGGGCCAGGGGCCCATTTAGGAAAATTATTAAGGTACGGGATAATTAAGTTGTTAATTATTTTGCGTAATTAACTTTTTTAATATTGTGTTTAAGGGCATGGTTTCAATTAGAAAATTGCTCAGCATCGTCGAAAAACACTAAATCAACAAATTGCAGAACGATAGAAGGCACGCGAAGCATTTTACGGCTTTCTGAAAAACTGAACAAATTTGATGGGTTTTTAAGTTTCGGTTTTCTATCGGAGCGCATCTTGGCCCCGACGGCACCGCGCCCCGTGGAGAAATAGAGCAACCAGCCTCTACTGCGTCGCGCGATGACAGTGCAGCAGAGGTTGGTTGCACTATCTCCCCACGGGACGCGGTGCCGCCAGGGCCAAGATGCGCTCCGATAGGAAACCGAAACTTAAAAACCCGGCGAATTTGTGCGGTTTTTCAGAAAGCTGTAAAATACTTCGCGTGCCTTCTATCGTTCTGCAATTTGTTGTTTTAGTGTTTTTCGACGATGCTGAGCAATTTTCTAATTAAAACCATGCCCTTAAACACAATATTAAAAAAGTTAATTACGCAAAAATAATTAACAACTTAATTATCTCGGACTTTAATAATTTTCTCTAAATGGGCCCCTGGCCCAGGATCAAAACGACACAAGCCTTTTTTCGTTGCGATGAGTAGTTTTCGCAGGAGCGATTTGGCCTGAGTTCTCTGAAACACCCATATATATATATATATATATATATATATATATATATATATATATATATATATAGCTGACATTACCCAAAGCATTGACTGTTCTATAGCACTGCGCTTATTTGCGGACGATTGTCTTATTTACGCGGACGTTAAAACTAGGGAGGACCAATTGATAAGCTACGAATTGCGCTACAGAAAATTGGGTCTTGGTGCCGAGAATGGGGAATGGTTAATATACTGGTAAGACCGTACTATTCCAACTTTTAAATAAGAAAAATAAGTTACCTTATATATACACAGTGAATGGTTTTCATTTGAAAGAAGTGACCTCATAGAAATATCTAGGTGTAACAATTGAAAATGATCTAAAATGGGGTAAGCAATTCGACAACATCTGCTGTTCTGCGAAACGTACGCTGGGATATTTTAAAATAAATTTTAAAAACGCATCTCCGAGTGCTAAGCTCTTGGTATATAAAACTGTCATACCACCGGTACTAGAGTACTCAAGTGTAATACGGGACCCACATAAAAAAAAAATATTCGAAAGGCAGAAAAGGTACAAAGACTTGCAGCTCGTTACATACAAGATGCAAACGAACTGACTCTGTTACTTCTATGTTTGAGCAACTTGGGCTTTCACTGCTTTCTGATCCGTGTAGGAGTGCTAGATTAAAATATATTTTCATGCTGTACCACGTTTTTTTAACATTGATTGTACCCATTATTTAATGCCTCGATTAACTCGTTCATTAAGAAATAGCTACGGCAAAATGATCCAACCATTTCAAAGCGGAACTAACGTATTTCATTGTTCACCTTAGGGCACTTGAACAATTAATTTGAGATTAGCACTGAATGACACTTGTTGGAAACTTGTGTGCTAGGATTTTCCACGTGCTCATGTTTTCATAATTAACTGATACAATTGATTTGTACGAGTTGCAGTGCTTTGTTTTCAATAAATGTGTAATTACACGAGTGATTTGTTTTGTTTTGTAATTGAACCACTGATGTTTGATTTTTGATGGATTTTTGTATTCTCTCTCCTGTGCTGATCCCAAGAGGGGTTGACGGTATCTTTAAATACATATATAGATATAGTTTAGTCATTCATTGGGAAGTATAGGAGGCAAATGAGGTGGCGCCATTGGCCGAAAGCGTGCTGGGCGTGTTCCAGGGAATCTTCACAAATTTGAATGTGGCCAACCAGAAGCCAGAAATAATACCCTGGCGGTGGTCGCGAGACAGGGTATTAATAAGTGCGTCAGAGTAACTCTCGGTGACTGAAAATATGGTGCACGTGATGCATCAATCACGGTCATGCAACATCATCGTGGAAGAGCGCGATTAGCGGAGCGATCGACATAATCCGTACGACAGGCGCCGAAGGCCGAGGAATCTGCCCTCCGAGCGGTCACACTCCGTCCGAGCAAAACAGAGTCCGAGCGGCATACTCATTCCTTACATCTTTTAGCATGCGGTTATAATAGAAACATCACGTGCACCATATTTTCAACCACGAAGAGTTCCCACATTTAACCCTTACGCTCTTATTAGGGAATTGTAGTAGACCGTTTCCGCAGCCCGCTAAGCACCCGGATAGCGCTCCGTAATCCGCCACAAGACCTTGAACTATGCAGAGAAGGCTAGCGGCGCGCATGCGCAGCTGCGGCGTTTTCTTCGGGGATACCGTAGCGGAGGAGAAAAACGATCTACTACAACTATTAAAACTGTTTCTCGCTACCACCGCTAGGGGACTCTTTTGGGCTTCTGGTTGGCCAAGAGAGCATGCCAATCCCTCTATCAGCGCCTGGTACACGCCCAGGCTTTGCCCGCTCCTTTCATTGACCAAACTCTATCTTTACACGGCTCTGGGCCCTTGGAGTGGTCTATTAGACGCGAACTATTTAACTTGAGCCAACGTTACTAGAACAACCCAGTTGGAAAACTGCCACAGAGCCTGCTCTGAAAGAGTGGCACCGATCCGTACTCGAGAACCAAACTATTGGCCACCGCAACGCCGCCATTTCTCCCGCAGTGGCCACTCGGGGAAGTGCAAGGCTCAGTGGCGTACCAACTAAGGGGCCTTAGTACCAACTTGTTTTTGAGTTGGGGGGAAACCAGGTCGAGTCGCGCAAGGGCCAGTGGCGCCATCTCGCATTGTCATTTCGCAGTAGCTATACAAAACAACTTTCATGTTTTGACTCGTCGCTAAAGGGCGGCGCTGTTATCGTATCCAGTTTGGTCTCGGTGGACGCGAGGGGTTCGGGTTTCAAGGGCGTGTTTCCCAACTGAGTGCAGTAACGTTGATCCCAAACACGCGCTGCCCGCAGCGCGTATGTTGAAAGGTCACATAGATTCTTTATATTTTGACTCAGGTTTCTGTAACTGCATAAATGGCGTAGCCACCATAGCCGGACGCTGACCAAGAACTCGCAATGGATAGCAGCTGAGCCGAAGTCACGCCGACAGCACGACACAGCCATCCATTGAGTTTTTTTCCTTTTTCTGTTTTTATTTATGACTGCACCCTTCTGCCGTATGGTGTACCCACACCTACTAAGGCTCCTTGAGTGGAGCCAGTAGTATTTCCAAATAAATCAATAAATGAATAGTAAGTACACGCTCCGGGCAAGGTGGGCTCAATGTACGTGACCAAGACATGGCTGTCTCGGGAGGGGTCTAATTGTTCCTTGGCCTAAAACTGCCCCGTTTTAAAATCAAGAAGAGGACACTGCTGGAAGGTCATTATAGGTTAGTTTGTCCGTAAAAGAATAATTTAATTTGTACCAAGAATATCTACGATTACTCTAACGTCATGACAGTAACTTTGATGCTGTCTTCTGCGCGTGAGGGACGAACGACCCGCTTCTCTCTGCTGCCTTCCTGTCAGCCCTGACCCGGACTATACGACAGCCACTCCTGCCAGACGAAATATGGCGGCATTGTTGTCTGCGGCGACGACGAAATGATGGCTGGACGAAAGCAGGTATCGTGAACGGTAACTCACCATTTGAGGTCAACGTAAGGAAAGAAAACCATAGAACTATATCCCCAAGGAACGAGCACATTAGTTTAAGTGCATAAGCTAGTAAAGAACAAATACACGTGTATAACTTTGCTATCATTTGTTTTCCTTAACATTACAGTAGGATAAATTTGTTTTTTGACGTTATATAAAATAAAAAAAACGCAATCAGAAAGTTTTTTTTTTCTTTGCAAACTTGTTTTTGGAACGCCACAGTGGCGTGGAGTCCGGAGACGGATGTTTTGCAACGTTGTAGATGTCATCGTCATTGTTGATTAATTAGGTCGAATACTAGAAGACAGCATTTTAAAGGGTTCGTGCGACGGTATTTTGATAGAAATTGATCTCACTTTACAAGCTTACTGGCACTAGCAGGGCCCAAGTCATGGGAATCGAATTGTTGGCAACGCCACTCACCAAGAAGCAGTGTTGTGCCCGTTATCGAAAATATATAACAAAGTAGCGTTATCCGTTAGTTCGTCATAAATTAACAGGTTACTAATTGGTTACCATCCCGCAAACGTAACAAAATTCCGTTGCCGTAACTTCCAAAAAATAAACAAACGTCATTTTGAGCTTGCTTTAGATTTCAGTATTATTAAACTTCTACAAAGTATTTTCATAGTGTTTATTTTTATTTTTTTAATAAAATTTGTATAATGTATTTTTTTTTCACCGCGATAATACGGCGCTAGCTGCTCGTGGGACGCTTCGCAGTTTCGCGCCGTCGGCCGCGTTCCACATCGACGCGTGCCATGTTCCACACTCAGCCAAAACATTCCACGGGCCGCTGATAACAAGATAACACGCGTGGTCTTGCATGGTAGCAAAATAACATGCATGCTCAGTGAGACAGTCCCCGCCGAGAAATCTGGCAGTGTACTGGGAGAGGTGCCCATGTGACCCAGAATTAGCGGAAGCAACGATTCTCGGGAGAACGCGGATAAAAGTGCCTTAGAATTTTACGATGCATTTTGTATCAGAAAGCAAGGGAAAAGAAAGTGTGTTAGTGCCCCGTTAAAGGCCGACGTACAACCTCGGTTTTCTGCAGGGAAGATAATCCTCTTAGCGCTCCCCCTCTCCTTAGCTGCGAGGGGGAGCCAGGTTGGGGCAAGGTAAAAAGTGGAGAGGATATAGGAAAGGAGGAGGCAGGCAAAAGTGGAAAGCGCGAAGTGTACGTCTGTCGTTAAGACACCTGGCAGGTACAGAGTTTTCTTTTGTAAACGATTAGCCTGAAATATGGTATAAATAGTGTACGTGTTTGTTTCCATAAACCTTCCTTTGAGAGTATACGCTTCGTCCTGTCTACTTCCTTCTCCCTGCTTCTTCGCCGATTTTTATTTAGCACGTATGACTATTTGTACCGAAGTGACGTACACGAATACACGCCTCCCTCTTACGCAGGCAGCTGAAATGCTCTCTACTTAATAGACCTCCATTGATTTCAAAACACTCTATGGAATTTTCGTCCGGTGTGTTACTCTTTTTAATTCGAAACGCCTATGCGGACTCTATGGAGGGCTCCGACGTCACACCTCCAGCTGTTGCTGTGTTTCATCTTACGGGTTGCGTAAGTGTTTACAAAATAAAAACAAAAGATTTGTTATAATAGAACACATGACACAATCGCTTGCCTAATCCGGAAAGCGTCAAAACGAAAAAAAAAAAGAAGAAAAAAGTTCAATAGGGGAATGCGCGCTGATAGACTAGAATTTTGAACCGATACCTGATGCCTCATTGCCCGTAGGAGACTTGGTGTGGATTTAGTTCAGACGAAGTGTTGAAACCTTCAAGCAGCAACGAGATGTCACGTTATGGGCGGGTGTCGCTTACCGCGAGACGTGTGCGTGATTATACGGTGATGGCAGTAGTTTAACGTGAAAATGGATTCCTTCTTGTTAAAAGAGCGCCCGATTGCCTTCGGCGAAATGGCTCGCAATTTCTTGTCTGTGTAAGTTACCTCTCAATACTGAAACCATGGTCGCAATCACGACAGTTGCACGATTCTCAAAGTATAGCGGGGCCGTTTTGCGGGAACCGACGCATTTTTCAGCATCAAAAACACGCAAGCGATAAAATCGATCCAGATTAGGCAAACTACAGTTGACGTGGGACGCTAGGCTTATACGCCAGTGCCACTACGAAAATTCAGCGTAGCGCTTCCGCAGGCGTATATACTTACAGTTGCGACAGTTGTTTGCTGCAAACTGCGTCGATTGAGAATATTTTTCTCTAACACCTCGGTGAACACGAAACGAGCTTCGCGGTACGTGAAACTGCAGACCGCCGGCAGCCATGTTTGTTATCGTTGAAACCAAAGTGAAAAAAGACGATCTCATTACATTTTTGAAAACAATAATTATTTATATAATTTGTTTCTTAAATATAAAAAAGTCGAATAAAAAATGACCACGGCACGAAAAAACGATTTGACAATGAACACTCCACACGTCAATCATTTCTCCGACCATAAGAGCTGAGAATTGGAGCGTATACACCAACTCATGTTTACAAACAAACCGGAGCGCCCGGAGCGCCCTAGCGGACGCCACCGGCGCCGCGCATGCGCGATGGGGGTGTGGGCAAGAAACTCGCCGTCGCCCATAAACACACCATTGAAATGCGATGTTGTCGGCGTCAGTGTGAGTCCCCCTGCTCTTTTTGGCGTTCGAATTGTTGGTTCTACGTCTTCCTGGCGATGTCTGACTATCTTGAGCGGCGTCAGAGAAATTACCGAGGCTCGTTACACCGTAAAACTTCGCGTGAATAACGTGACACGCGGCGATTCATTCTGCGTGGACGCCGCAGAATGTACGCTAAAGCCTGATTCGCATGATGAGATTTCGCTTGGAATTCTCAGTCGCGACGCCGCTCGGGCTGCAAAAGCGTGAACCGTAGCTAAGATGGTCGACGTCGATACTGAAAATCGCAGCAGAATCGGACCGACTGAATTAGGCATAACAAGTCGGTGAGGGTCACTGGTAACAATTATCAACATCTCCTTGTATCTACTGTTTTCATCGAGCCTGCTTACCAACCTTCAAATTTAAGTCTTTTGAGGCCTGCACTTACTTCTTATCGCAATTACCGGGCCAACATTTGGTCTACGGACCGGCGTCGTCTAAGAGAGCAGACGACAAGCAGAAACGTTTGAAAGAGCAGACGACAGTTCGAACAATCAGGCGGCCGTTTGAACTTGAAGACGCACTGAACGTAGTCGCAGGTGGTCCGCACAACTCGACGGTTTTCTGGCGTTCATGTTGGAACAAAACAATAAATCTGATGACCACAAGTATCCGTGAATTCAACCCAAAGTGCTTCCCGCCCAAGCAATCGTTATCCGACGGCGTCTGCTTTTCCCTTTTCACGGCACATATCCAGATTATCAGACGAACCCAGCACGTGAAAACTGACCTTCAAACCTTTCTCGACACTTTTGGTACGGCCCCAGTCGCGGCGTTTTGACGAGAAGGCAGGTTTTCGTCTGGTTCCTTTCAAAACAACGCAGGAATACACGTCTGGCATGGGGACTTCTGCCCACGGCTCCAGACCGGAAGTGCGACCGACGCGCCACCACCGCGCCGTGACGTCACAGAGATGAGTTGGTG
>JAZHYW010067688.1:0-59175 GCA_037355805.1 Ixodes ricinus | reverse complement strand
ATCACAGCGCAACGGTACGTAGTAGTAGCATGTACGCCGTTCCATTGTTTACAAATATCACGACCCGGTGTTCGATCGTCACGGCTCACCAGACGCCTTCGTCGCTTCGGAAAGCGAGCAAAATAAGCGGTGTCATACGCGCGAACGCTGAAAATAGAACCGGCCCGAAACTCGTTCTGGGGCCCCAGTCTGGACACTTGGCCGAAAAGTTGGCGAGAAATCCGGCGGCCGTGATTGGCCGACGCCGCACTTGACCGTTTGCGCCGGCCATTCACAGTCGCCCGATTTCTCGCCGACTTTTTCGCCAAGTGTCCAGATTAGGGCCCCTGCAGAGCATTTCTAAGATGCTCTGCAGCATCTCTAAAACGCATTTCTAAAACGCAAAAGGCATATAAAACGCATTTCTAGAACGATACGCCGAGTGGGTCTCGAAATATTGAACGCTAATATTCCGAGCCTCTTTATCACAAAGCGCGGTTCCTTTCGACTGGCGCTGCGCTAAGGTCGTGCCTGTTTTTTTAAGCTGGAAATAAATCGTCCCCTACAAACTACAAACCCATATCTCTGACAACCACTTGTAAGATAATGGAGCATGTAATGTAATAATCATTATACAACTATTTGGAGGAAAAAAAGTAACCTTCTCTACAAAAACCAGCATGGTTTTCAACGAAAACTTTCCACAGTCACTCAGCTAAGGGAATGCGTTCGTGACTTTTGCAAATCTCTCGATAAGGGGGAACAGACAGACGCAATCTTTTTAGATATGTCAAAAGCGCTCGACCCAGTTCCTGATAAATAGTCTCATACATAAAATTGACAATATTGGGGTCAGTTCACAATAGGTTGACTGGATAACAGCTTATCTGAAGGAAAGAACACAATTTGTCGAAATAAACAACACTGCATCTAATATTTTGCCAGTAACGTCGGATGTCCGACAGGGCTCCGTCTTGTGCCCGTTCTTATTTTTAATATATATATATATATATATATATATATATATATATATATATATATATATATATATATATATATATATATATATATATATATATATATATATACAGGGTGTTTCAGAGAACTCAGGCCAAATCGCTCCTGCGAAAACTACTCATCGCAACGAAAAAAGGCTTGTGTCGTTTTGGTCCTGGGCCAGGGGCCCATTTAGGAAAATTATTAAGGTACGGGATAATTAAGTTGTTAATTATTTTTGCGTAATTAACTTTTTTAATATTGTGTTTAAGGGCATGGTTTCAATTAGAAAATTGCTCAGCATCGTCGAAAAACACTAAATCAACAAATTGCAGAACGATAGAAGGCACGCGAAGCATTTTACGGCTTTCTGAAAAACTGAACAAATTTGATGGGTTTTTAAGTTTCGGTTTTCTATCGGAGCGCATCTTGGCCCCGACGGCACCGCGCCCCGTGGAGAAATAGAGCAACCAGCCTCTACTGCGTCGCGCGATGACAGTGCAGCAGAGGTTGGTTGCACTATCTCTCCACGGGACGCGGTGCCGCCAGGGCCAAGATGCGCTCCGATAGGAAACCGAAACTTAAAAACCCGGCGAATTTGTGCGGTTTTTCAGAAAGCTGTAAAATACTTCGCGTGCCTTCTATCGTTCTGCAATTTGTTGTTTTAGTGTTTTTCGACGATGCTGAGCAATTTTCTAATTAAAACCATGCCCTTAAACACAATATTAAAAAAGTTAATTACGCAAAAATAATTAACAACTTAATTATCTCGGACTTTAATAATTTTCCTAAATGGGCCCCTGGCCCAGGATCAAAACGACACAAGCCTTTTTTCGTTGCGATGAGTAGTTTTCGCAGGAGCGATTTGGCCTGAGTTCTCTGAAACACCCTATATATATATATATATATATATATATATATATATATATATATATATATATAGCTGACATTACCCAAAGCATTGACTGTTCTATAGCACTGCGCTTATTTGCGGACGATTGTCTTATTTACGCGGACGTTAAAACTAGGGAGGACCAATTGATAAGCTACGAATTGCGCTACAGAAAATTGGGTCTTGGTGCCGAGAATGGGGAATGGTTAATATACTGGTAAGACCGTACTATTCCAACTTTTAAATAAGAAAAATAAGTTACCTTATATATACACAGTGAATGGTTTTCATTTGAAAGAAGTGACCTCATAGAAATATCTAGGTGTAACAATTGAAAATGATCTAAAATGGGGTAAGCAATTCGACAACATCTGCTGTTCTGCGAAACGTACGCTGGGATATTTTAAAATAAATTTTAAAAACGCATCTCCGAGTGCTAAGCTCTTGGTATATAAAACTGTCATACCACCGGTACTAGAGTACTCAAGTGTAATACGGGACCCACATAAAAAAAAAAAATATTCGAAAGGCAGAAAAGGTACAAAGACTTGCAGCTCGTTACATACAAGATGCAAACGAACTGACTCTGTTACTTCTATGTTTGAGCAACTTGGGCTTTCACTGCTTTCTGATCCGTGTAGGAGTGCTAGATTAAAATATATTTTCATGCTGTACCACGTTTTTTTTAACATTGATTGTACCCATTATTTAATGCCTCGATTAACTCGTTCATTAAGAAATAGCTACGGCAAAATGATCCAACCATTTCAAAGCGGAACTAACGTATTTCATTGTTCACCTTAGGGCACTTGAACAATTAATTTGAGATTAGCACTGAATGACACTTGTTGGAAACTTGTGTGCTAGGATTTTCCACGTGCTCATGTTTTCATAATTAACTGATACAATTGATTTGTACGAGTTGCAGTGCTTTGTTTTCAATAAATGTGTAATTACACGAGTGATTTGTTTTGTTTTGTAATTGAACCACTGATGTTTGATTTTTGATGGATTTTTGTATTCTCTCTCCTGTGCTGATCCCAAGAGGGGTTGACGGTATCTTTAAATACATATATAGATATAGTTTAGTCATTCATTGGGAAGTATAGGAGGCAAATGAGGTGGCGCCATTGGCCGAAAGCGTGCTGGGCGTGTTCCAGGGAATCTTCACAAATTTGAATGTGGCCAACCAGAAGCCAGAAATAATACCCTGGCGGTGGTCGCGAGACAGGGTATTAATAAGTGCGTCAGAGTAACTCTCGGTGACTGAAAATATGGTGCACGTGATGCATCAATCACGGTCATGCAACATCATCGTGGAAGAGCGCGATTAGCGGAGCGATCGACATAATCCGTACGACAGGCGCCGAAGGCCGAGGAATCTGCCCTCCGAGCGGTCACACTCCGTCCGAGCAAAACAGAGTCCGAGCGGCATACTCATTCCTTACATCTTTTAGCATGCGGTTATAATAGAAACATCACGTGCACCATATTTTCAACCACGAAGAGTTCCCACATTTAACCCTTACGCTCTTATTAGGGAATTGTAGTAGACCGTTTCCGCAGCCCGCTAAGCACCCGGATAGCGCTCCGTAATCCGCCACAAGACCTTGAACTATGCAGAGAAGGCTAGCGGCGCGCATGCGCAGCTGCGGCGTTTTCTTCGGGGATACCGTAGCGGAGGAGAAAAACGATCTACTACAACTATTAAAACTGTTTCTCGCTACCACCGCTAGGGGACTCTTTTGGGCTTCTGGTTGGCCAAGAGAGCATGCCAATCCCTCTATCAGCGCCTGGTACACGCCCAGGCTTTGCCCGCTCCTTTCATTGACCAAACTCTATCTTTACACGGCTCTGGGCCCTTGGAGTGGTCTATTAGACGCGAACTATTTAACTTGAGCCAACGTTACTAGAACAACCCAGTTGGAAAACTGCCACAGAGCCTGCTCTGAAAGAGTGGCACCGATCCGTACTCGAGAACCAAACTATTGGCCACCGCAACGCCGCCATTTCTCCCGCAGTGGCCACTCGGGGAAGTGCAAGGCTCAGTGGCGTACCAACTAAGGGGCCTTAGTACCAACTTGTTTTTGAGTTGGGGGGAAACCAGGTCGAGTCGCGCAAGGGCCAGTGGCGCCATCTCGCATTGTCATTTCGCAGTAGCTATACAAAATAACTTTCATGTTTTGACTCGTCGCTAAAGGGCGGCGCTGTTATCGTATCCAGTTTGGTCTCGGTGGACGCGAGGGGTTCGGGTTTCAAGGGCGTGTTTCCCAACTGAGTGCAGTAACGTTGATCCCAAACACGCGCTGCCCGCAGCGCGTATGTTGAAAGGTCACATAGATTCTTTATATTTTGACTCAGGTTTCTGTAACTGCATAAATGGCGTAGCCACCATAGCCGGACGCTGACCAAGAACTCGCAATGGATAGCAGCTGAGCCGAAGTCACGCCGACAGCACGACACAGCCATCCATTGAGTTTTTTTTCCTTTTTCTGTTTTTATTTATGACTGCACCCTTCTGCCGTATGGTGTACCCACACCTACTAAGGCTCCTTGAGTGGAGCCAGTAGTATTTCCAAATAAATCAATAAATGAATAGTAAGTACACGCTCCGGGCAAGGTGGGCTCAATGTACGTGACCAAGACATGGCTGTCTCGGGAGGGGGTCTAATTGTTCCTTGGCCTAAAACTGCCCCGTTTTAAAATCAAGAAGAGGACACTGCTGGAAGGTCATTATAGGTTAGTTTGTCCGTAAAAGAATAATTTAATTTGTACCAAGAATATCTACGATTACTCTAACGTCATGACAGTAACTTTGATGCTGTCTTCTGCGCGTGAGGGACGAACGACCCGCTTCTCTCTGCTGCCTTCCTGTCAGCCCTGACCCGGACTATACGACAGCCACTCCTGCCAGACGAAATATGGCGGCATTGTTGTCTGCGGCGACGATGAAATGATGGCTGGACGAAAGCAGGTATCGTGAACGGTAACTCACCATTTGAGGTCAACGTAAGGAAAGAAAACCATAGAACTATATCCCCAAGGAACGAGCACATTAGTTTAAGTGCATAAGCTAGTAAAGAACAAATACACGTGTATAACTTTGGTATCATTTGTTTTCCTTAACATTACAGTAGGATAAATTTGTTTTTTGACGTTATATAAAATAAAAAAAACGCAATCAGAAAGTTTTTTTTTCTTTGCAAACTTGTTTTTGGAACGCCACAGTGGCGTGGAGTCCGGAGACGGATGTTTTGCAACGTTGTAGATGTCATCGTCATTGTTGATTAATTAGGTCGAATACTAGAAGACAGCATTTTAAAGGGTTCGTGCGACGGTATTTTGATAGAAATCGATCTCACTTTACAAGCTTACTGGCACTAGCAGGGCCCAAGTCATGGGAATCGAATTGTTGGCAACGCCACTCACCAAGAAGCAGTGTTGTGCCCGTTATCGAAAATATATAAGAAAGTAGCGTTATCCGTTAGTTCGTCATAAATTAACAGGTTACTAATTGGTTACCATCCCGCAAACGTAACAAAATTCCGTTGCCGTAACTTCCAAAAAATAAACAAACGTCATTTTGAGCTTGCTTTAGATTTCAGTATTATTAAACTTCTACAAAGTATTTTCATAGTGTTTATTTTTATTTTTTTAATAAAATTTGTATAATGTATTTTTTTTCACCGCGATAATACGGCGCTAGCTGCTCGTGGGACGCTTCGCAGTTTCGCGCCGTCGGCCGCGTTCCACATCGACGCGTGCCATGTTCCACACTCAGCCAAAACATTCCACGGGCCGCTGATAACAAGATAACACGCGTGGTCTTGCATGGTAGCAAAATAACATGCATGCTCAGTGAGACAGTCCCCGCCGAGAAATCTGGCAGTGTACTGGGAGAGGTGCCCATGTGACCCAGAATTAGCGGAAGCAACGATTCTCGGGAGAACGCGGATAAAAGTGCCTTAGAATTTTACGATGCATTTTGTATCAGAAAGCAAGGGAAAAGAAAGTGTGTTAGTGCCCCGTTAAAGGCCGACGTACAACCTCGGTTTTCTGCAGGGAAGATAATCCTCTTAGCGCTCCCCCTCTCCTTAGCTGCGAGGGGGAGCCAGGTTGGGGCAAGGTAAAAAGTGGAGAGGATATAGGAAAGGAGGAGGCAGGCAAAAGTGGAAAGCGCGAAGTGTACGTCTGTCGTTAAGACACCTGGCAGGTACAGAGTTTTCTTTTCTAAACGATTAGCCAGAAATATGGTATAAATAGTGTACGTGTTTGTTTCCATAAACCTTCCTTTGAGAGTATACGCTTCGTCCTGTCTACTTCCTTCTCCCTGCTTCTTCGCCGATTTTTATTTAGCACGTATGACTATTTGTACCGAAGTGACGTACACGAATACACGCCTCCCTCTTACGCAGGCAGCTGAAATGCTCTCTACTTAATAGACCTCCATTGATTCCAAAAACTCTATGGAATTTTCGTCCGGTGTGTTACTCTTTTTAATTCGAAACGCCTATGCGGACTCTATGGAGGGCTCCGACGTCACACCTCAGCTGTTGCTGTGTTTCATCTTACGGGTTGCGTAAGTGTTTACAAAATAAAAAACAAAAGATTTGTTATAATAGAACACATGACACAATCGCTTGCCTAATCCGGAAAGCGTCAAAACGAAAAAAAAAAGAAGAAAAAAGTTCAATAGGGGAATGCGCGCTGATAGACTAGAATTTTGAACCGATACCTGATGCCTCATTGCCCGTAGGAGACTTGGTGTGGATTTAGTTCAGACGAAGTGTTGAAACCTTCAAGCAGCAACGAGATGTCACGTTATGGGCGGGTGTCGCTTACCGCGAGACGTGTGCGTGATTATACGGTGATGGCAGTAGTTTAACGTGAAAATGGATTCCTTCTTGTTAAAAGAGCGCCCGATTGCCTTCGGCGAAATGGCTCGCAATTTCTTGTCTGTGTAAGTTACCTCTCAATGCTGAAACCATGGTCGCAATCACGACAGTTGCACGATTCTCAAAGTATAGCGGGGCCGTTTTTACGGGAACCGACGCATTTTTTCAGCATCAAAAACGCGCAAGCGATAAAATCGATCCAGATTAAGCAAACTACAGTTGACGTGGGACGCTAGGCTTATACGCCAGTGCCACTACGAAAATTCAGCGTAGCGCTTCCGCAGGCGCATATACTTGCAGTTGCGACAGTTGTTTGCTGCAAACTGCGTCGATTGAGAATATTTTTCTCTAACACCTCGGTGAACGCGAAACAAGCTTCGCGGTGCGTAAAACCGTTGACCGCCGGCAGCCATATGTTTGTTATCGTTGAAACCAAAGTGAAAAAAGACGATCTCATTACATTTTTGAAAACAATAATTATTTATATAATTTGTTTCTTAAATATAAAAAAGTCGAATAAAAAATGACCACGGCACGAAAAAACGATTTGACAATGAACACTCCACACGTCAATCATTTCTCCGACCATAAGAGCTGAGAATTGGAGCGTATAGTTATCGACGCTCCTGGGCGGGGGGCAGCTACCTCCACCTAAATTTTGACTAACAACGTAAATATTGCGCAAAAAGACAAACACACAAACACAAAAAGACACAACGTTTTCCGTGAAAAAAAGAAAGTTTTACATGGACTTGTACGGCGCTCATTATGTCAAGTAATCAAATGATTGTAATCGATTACTTTTTGCGGTACTTCTGTAATTATTTGAATACATTTATTAGACAGTAATCCCGAGAGTAATATGACTAGTTCTTGAAGTAGAAAAATTACTTGTAGCGGTTACTATTTTCAGCTCCCCTTCCTAATGGCACCCGTCGTGCAAGTTTCCCCTCCGCGGAATCCTCAAATCAAATCTCCGACGGAAACATGGTCTACCGAAATTGGTGAATAAGTAGCTCCTAGTTCCGTGATTCTTATCTAATTCGATAAAACGATAAGAATTCTAATTCTTATCGCTTCTGCCGATTTGAAAACGGGTAAAAAACCCGTCTTTGAAATCGGCAGAAAAAATCTGTCGAATTTAAAAGCTGAAGTAATCAGAAAAGTAAGTTACATTTCTTTTAAATTAACGGTCAATTGCTTTTTTCTTGAGTAATTAAGTGATGTAATTGAACACTTTTAACAAATTGTAATTGTCATTTTCACATTAAAAATTCACATTAAAAACATCATAAAGATTTATATGGGACCAATCTTGGACACAAGTGTCTTTAATATGAAAAGGAGTATAGAAGCCACAGGTACGCGCGCATGCTTCCTACTTCACTAGAAGACGAACTCTCCCACCCCTATGACTTCGGACAGGGATTGGCAGGAGGAATTATTGCAAAAGGAATGGGAGCCCAACTTCGTCTGCTTCTTTTGCAGGGTTGTGGTGACGTCAGAAACGCCGATCTCTGATTGGCTCTGATTGAAAAGATAGTGGGTAGACTTCAAGGCAGCTTGCTTTGAGGTCTACCCACTATCCTTCAATCAGAGCCAATCAGAGATCGGAGTGTTTCTGACGTCACCACAACCCTGCAAAAGAAGCAGACGAACTTGCGCTCCGCATTGGCGGAGCACGAATATAAAGAACGGCAAAGATGGTTCGGATTAAAACGAAGCGTCTGCGCCGATGCTGGTTACGCATGTGACATGTGACGCATGTGTGGTTACGTATGCGCATGTGACAGGAGCGCGTCTCCGATAGGTGTGTTTACAGTGTCCCCATATGCAATCCCATGATTTCTGCCTGATCACGTCAATAGAAGCCTCGCGTTGTTGCTCTCGCCATCCTGGTGGTGGCACAGCAATGGAAGCGGATTCGGCAGACGCCGCGTCTGCCTCGGAGACGAGGCGGCCCCTGTGACGTCATTGGTCGCCACTTTGGGACTACGTTTGATGCGTGGGTTGGTGTATAGACCTTTTCTGTGTACTCTCGTCCCCAGCCACCTAATAGGCGTATCCGGTATGGGCGACGAAAAAATACTAAAACGTTTCAACCTGCAAATAGTAAAAAAAAAAATAGAGGGGAGGCAAAACGAGAATGTGTGACAGTTACGCTTATATCCTAAGTGTTTTCTACTGGCGTGGCGACGGCTAAACAATGTTTTCGCCCATACTGGAAGTGATGACAATTCAAGATGGCGTCGCCCTTGAAGAAAGGGCACCAGAGGATGCGGTCCAATCACCGAGTAGTCCCAAGAAGGACAATGGAGAGTTTTAGGAAACCGCTTTTGCACATCCGATACGGTACGATCGGCCCTCCGGTTCCACCTGCGCATGCGCTATACCACAAAAGAGTCGCACGTGCGCAGTTCGTACTGGAGGGCTCGTCGTATACCGTATCGGATGTGCAAAAACGGTCCCCTAAAACTCTCTAATTAGAAAGTTTGCGACCTTTATTGCGTTTCCAATCGGTCGAGCCGCGTGTCCCGATACGATTGCCAAATTGGCCTTGCCTTGTAAACAACGAACGTTGTGTGTGTGTGTGTGTGCGTTTTTAATTTTTATTTAGCAAGATTTTTTTAAGACCTTATACGTGCGATTCCTCAACTGCGAAAATTAAGGCGATTCATTCTGCTCATATTTCAGTGCTTTTCCTCCTTCTGGTGTGGGTGGCATCGCATTTTTGTGCTCGAAACTAGGACACATTTCCGACACGTCGTTTGGCGATTGCATCGAGGCGCTACTGGACCGATTGGAGGTGAACACGGTACCCCAAAAGTCGCGGTCACACTGCGAATACTTCATACAAAAGTCAGTCTGCAGAAACTGCCAGAGGCATGCTTCAATACCTCGTATGACGTCCGGTCGCACCGGTCGTACAAAAGCTGTTTGCGGACTTGCTCGAAGCATGCGTACACGAAGCAAACATGCCCGAAACATGCGTAAGGCATCTCCGCAGTTAGTTCTGTCATGTCCGCGGACCGTGTCTTTTCTAGGATGCACGAGCAGTGCGACTGGAACTCCCTGTTATGACATCGCGCGAGTCGCATACCTTTGCGGTTCGACCTGACGGGCTTGAGGAACTGGAATATGGAGACCGTGACCGGGGACCGACGGCGCTGGGCCTCGGCCGGGTCCAGGAAGTTGTGGGCGCCGGGCTGGAGCGGCGGTGGGGCGGCCCTGGGGTCCGGCAGCCGGTACAGGCGCAGCTTGGCCGACACCAGCGTGATCTCGGTGCCCGCCGACGGACGCGGGAACGTCACGTCGTAGTGGAGCCTCAGGTGGCCCGGCACGTTCCACGCAGACTGGTCCGTGTTGTTGGGCAGCGAGCCTGCGGGAGCCGCCAGCTTCAGTGTTCACCCGGAACAGAACACTCTCCAAGATGGGCCCTCCTAAAGGTACCGAACACGCTCCGGAGTAACAGCGCTTCAGCTCCTGGGAATCGAGCCTCTGCGGTCCGCCAACCAATGTCCTTCCGGAACATTGGTTGTTTGATGAAGCAAAACACTATAGGTTCCATAATCCGGGACCGACTACTTTACATCGAGGAATGAATAGGATGTAGGATGTGCATTGGGCAACCTCAAGATCATAATCCAGTTTTGTGCACATAAAAAAAAATCAATTGCAATTACAATTATTCTTGGTTAAAAAAAGTAACAAATTAGATTACTTGATTACTAAAAAAAGTAATTGGCCGTTACTTTAAAAAGTAAGCGTTACAGTTTCGATTACTTCGGATTTTCAAAACGACATTTGTTTCAGCCGGTTTGAAAACGGATATTCGCTTCTGTTCAATATTGGATTAGAATCACCGAATTATAAGCTACTTATCTTCTTAATCCAGCATTTTTTTTATAAACCTTTTTCTTGTCGGTGACTTTGTTCGATATGTTTCCTTGGCAGGAAACTTGTAGAAATAAAGGGCGCCTTTAGGAAAGGGATGGACGATAGGAACTGTTAGAACAAGCAATTGTAGTACTTCAAAACGTAATCAGATTACCATTGTGATGGTCTCCTACTAGGAGTAATCAAATTATTCCAAACCTACTGCCAGAAGTAATCGATTCCAAGTAATTTGGGTGCTCGTAATGAGTAGGGTACAAGTCCGAGGCATGGCCCCCGGTGCCCTTGCTTACAGGACGGGTAGAAGCTCTGGATGCGCTCCGAGTAGACGGTCCGGGCCGTGGTGAGCTCCCCGCCGGCGGCCGCGGTGGCCAGGGTCTTGGCGGGCGGGATGCGCACGATCTGCTCGACCAGGCGCAGCGTGCTGTTGTTGAAGGACGTGGACGCGTTGGCGGGACTCGCCGGGTTCCGGATGCCCAGCCGGTCCAAGATCTGGGCGCGGATCAGCATCAGCTGCTGCTGCTTCTTCCTGCTTGGAGGCGCCACACACCGCCAGGGGGCCGAAGTCACCTTAAGGGAGGACACTACCTAGGAGGACCAACTTTGGAACTCCTAGCTTCGAATGAATGGACTGCGTATCACTTTAAAGGCCGCAGAAAAAAAAAATCAGCCTTGGGCATTAATTGAGAAGACTAAAACAATGCTTGGATTTGGGGATAGTTGGTTTGACATTATGAGATATGCTGAGCTGCGAAAATACGCCGAACAAACACGTAAGGTATGTTCAGTTTGTTCAAGGGCAGAGCCAACATTGCTTAGTTAATCTAGCGTTGGAAGAATAATACGATGTTCAGCATCTCTGTTCGCCAGATACAAAGTAAAATGTATGAAGAATGCGCCTGTAAAGAGGATCTTGTAAAACAAGTAATTCGTTTTTATAACAACATTGTTCTACACTATCCATCAAGGTGACCTTAACAAAGTATTGATGTTTATATATATTTTTTAAAGACATCAGTAAAGTAGAAAGAGAACAATTCCATTGGCACATTTCTTTTTAAATTTCAGTCAGGAAAAGTGACGGATAAGCCTTAGCTTTAGCCCATTGTTCAACGCTTTCATGTAGAACCGTGGCCACTGAAAATAATTGATCGGAAGCAGGGTGAATAAAAAAATGATTATTTTTGTAAAAGAAAGATAAAATAAATCAGATTTATTTTATTGCGATCAGACTTACTTGATTTAAATCGGATTTATTATATTTCAATCACTCTAGCTAGAAGTAGTGACTATCAATACACGCATAAAACATGGCAGACTATGATTAATCAACCCGCCCGATCACGGATAACGATGCAAAAGAAAGAATTATAGTGAAATTAAAGTTCGGTTTAATTAGCAACTTTTCCCATTGATGTAAACAAGGACAGTGTCTGGAACAAAAACGCCTTGATATTTTTAGTTGGTGTAGCTAGAAAGCTTTAGTTGCGTTTTGTTCCGCGTTCTGATTTGCTTGCAAGCCATTACGCAACTGACAAACGTAGTTTAAGGCAGAGAGAAAGCACAATGCTCCGATTTGCTCAGAAGAGCACTGCCTTTTGCTTGAGTTCATCCTGGTAGAAATATTTCTTGCAAATGACAGAAAAACGATAAATAAAAGCTTTCTTCCTGAACTATTTTTTTCGCGCCAGAACTATGCAGCACAGATGAATGAAACCTTGTGGAAATTTCTTGGGATGTTGGTGGACTTAAATATAACATTCTTAAAAATCGACGTTAATTTTTCTTTTTCTTTCTAGGTCACATTTTTTCTTGTAAAGGACGCGCTCGCAGCGCAACGCTAGGCACTCGTACCCTTGAGTAACCTACGGGCCAATGCCCACGAGAGGTCTTCGCTGGGCCGCGCTGTCAAGGTGTGCCGCCTCTATGCTGAATTAGCTGCCCAATTCAATTGGGTAGACCTTATATACTGTACGCAGGGCTGATCTTTGGACTGAGAATATCGACAAGGAAAGATGAGTTTTAACACAGGGTGTTTTATATGACTGGTTCCTGGCGGTTTCTGTCGTACACTTTATGCTTAAAGGAAGTGTGTCTCACGAGGATTAATTGGACACGAGGATACCGCACCAGCGTTCGGCTGGGCCTTGAGGCCTCGCTTATTAAATTCAAGTTCCAGTCAAACGTTGACGCAGCACACCCGACGGACGAAGCGCTGGCTCCCGACTGACGAAGCGGCTGGCTCCCGCTTCGTCAGTCGGGAGCCAACTGCGCCCGCCGGCGTTTGGCTGCCACCGCGCGGGTGGCTCCGAGATGAAGTGCCGGCCTACGGACGTCAAAATAGCGCGCCTCCACTAGCTTCCGCTGCTCCGAAAATCCTCCACTAGCAACGCGCATGCGCAGTACCAGTGTCACTCTTGCGTATAGCGTAGCGGGAGATGCAAAACGATCTAGTAAAACTTTAGTGATGTTACAGATTCTTCAGGGTCCGATAAAGAAAATGAAACCCTGTTCTTCGGACTGCATTTAACAAACCGCGCATCGCAGAAAGCCGGAACTCCGTGTGAATGCGACACTAGCAATGATGATGTACACAGTTATTATGGCGTAGTTACAAAGGAGGGAAGGGGGGGGGGGCGAGTTTCGGTGCTCAAAATACTCCCCAATGGTCACCGCCTCGTGCCAGCCGCCAGTGCGTGACCCCCCCCCCTCTATTTCCCTGCCCACCTCCCGGCTACCTAGAATTGGCTACTACGCTTCTCCGGACTCTCGCCCACCTTACGTCACCTCACCTCACCTCTATTTCTACCTCTATCCCCCCCATACCTCCCCGCTTTTCTCCCCACGCCCCATCCCCCATGAAAGCCAGTGAGAAATGCGCATTGTGCGCGTACATGGTTGGCTCTCACTTCCCCTCCCCCCCTATTCTGTTCTTACAACGCCTACAGGCACACACGCACACACCCCGTCGGCAAGAAGGTTGTTAAACTTCCGATTGTGGCGAAATTCTATGTCACAACCGCGTGATTTGTGATTTGGGGCTTGGGTGAGGAGACTAAAACAAAAACGGATTCCTGTTCTATGTTCTACGAACATTCAAGATTGATTCGTCACTCTTTTGAAGAAAAGGAAAAAAAAACGGTTGGAAAATTAATTTGTAACCTTTTAAATCAAAACGTATTGTTTCTTCATAAACAATATGCTCCTTCTCATTTCCCGACAACTCTTTCATGCTCTTTAAACAAATGTAAACGACGGGTCTTTTAATAATGCGTCCCATGCGTTCTAGGACTGCGGATATATAAAGGTCCCCGCTATTCTTTTTGATCCCTCTCACAACGAAAAGGCCAGCCGATCCACGTGAACGCTCGCTAACGGTCTTGAGGCTGTCTTGCAATGAGGTGTTCACTCATTTCGTTTCGAGGGGTTCGCGTGACACGACAGCTGGGAACCACACAGTCGACTGTATCTATCCGCTTCTCTGCAGGCATCGACTGCAGTCGGCGTCTGGATGAGGCGACGCGTGCACGCCGAGGCTCGGGTGTCTTGATGGTCTTCCATTTTTTCATGCGGAAACTCCGACCGACGCTTGCTGTGACGTCAAAGTGACGTCAGTCGCGTGCCCCCCAACGCGTGGCGTTACAATGGATGTGTCTTGTCGGTCCGCTCTTGACTTCCCGGCGCGGCAGTCCCAACTATGCGCCCTCTTTATGAATCGAGAAGGGGTTCGCCCAGCAGGAAGCACAGAGGGCCCGCACGCGGAAGGGGCAATGTCGTCCGCCTTTTTGCGCGTAACTCACGATGCGGCCGCGAGAAGGCTGCACGACCGCTTTTCACGCGCGAATGCCTGCTCGGCGTTCAACTGTCGAAGGAAAGATTGCAAAAATCTCTTTTAGTCCAACGTATAGATTCGGTCTGTCAGGGTACTTGGGTGCTCTTCACAGATGTTGTGTAAAGACTACCGTGGCCGTTCGTTCTGTGTGGCCGTTTCGCATACACCAACAGGCGGCCCTGAAGTCGCACCGCTACGATTGCGCGGCTGTCGGCTCGACGCATGCGCAGTTGGATCTTTTCACGCGAATCTCGTTTCCGCGCTGTATACGCGGACTCGTTTGTCAACAGCGTGTTGGTCTATACGCGAGATTTGCTATGCCGAAGGGAAAGGGTTTTATATATATATTTGTTTTTGTTTTTTTCTATAAATTGTTTTCTTTGTGCCATATCACTCGCGTAGGGGAGGTTAAAGACAGATGCCTTCCAGTCGAGTTGTGGATGTGCAGAACGTTTCCTGGAGTGCTGTGGTGCCTCTATTCATGGTCGAAATGCATGAGAAGCGCGCGTATAAAAGTTAGCGCTAATGCTATGCAAAACACTCTTTTAAAATATTTTTTGCGAACTTTAAAACGATTGTTTTCGATCAGAATCCAACAATGCTGCAAAGAACAAAAAATATAATTAAAAAAATATTTAAACCTTGAGTTGGCGATTCTTTTCAAGTTGTACACCATATAAGCTGGATTAAAAACCGTTATAAATGTTGCTTCTAGCTTAACATTTTTTCCATTTTTATCTATACTTCGCTTCACCTTATGTTGCACCGCAGCGAAAGCTAGAAGTCACGAGAGCTTGTGCCGCCGAGATGTGCCCCAAAGCAAGGAGCTCGCGCTTGTAGCCTTTCCTGCGATACAACACACGGTGAAACAGAGTATAGTGCACCTCAGAATTCTTCCCGTTACGTCTCGCAGCACATACGAGAAAGTTGTCTCGATCATCGCCACGAATGAATTTACCTTCGTTTTTCAAATGGTAGGGTCACTGCAAAAGTCTCGAGACACTCGTCACTCATTGAATATATATATTTTTTAAACGATTACATCTTTTTGAGGTATTCTTTTTGACATTTCACAGCATGACCCACCGTCCTAAAATGACCCCGGAAGCACTGGCGCCACTGGGTATCATGCACAGTGTCCAAGTGCACTTTGTAAGCTGTGACAGCATCTTCAGCGGCTTGAAATCGCGGTCCGCGCACTTTTGACCTTCCCCATCACAAACATAAATTATAATTTCAAATGTATTCGTTGAAAGAAATCTCCCTAATCACTTGCCTACTGACATCAAGAAAATAAATAAGTTGCATGATGTGAGGTTTCGATTGTGTAGCGGATGGGTGATCGATTCCTCTGCAGTGCCTTCGACAGAGTTGAGTTTCATGTTGGAAGAGGGGCTCGTGAACTGTCGTGGCGCAGCTGGATTTCTGTCAAGTCAGATCTTGGGCACCTCTCCCGATTTTCTCGAGGACTGCTGGCATGCAGTAACTGTGCTTTATTTTTTTGAGAGAAACCGTGGCCATGTGTCACATAGTTGAAAAGAAGGTTGCCACCATCTTTTTCCCAACATTTCTTGGCTTCTAGATATTCGGAAATGGAGTCTGTCGAGGAAAGACCCAAACGGATGGCCGGCATTTTGTTTCGGAATCGCACGGCATATCCAAGTTTAGTTGTCCATTACCATGTCGGCTACACTACTGTACTCACAACTTTCCACACTACTGTACTCACAATCTCTGCGGCATCTTTTGGCACCCTGCTACCAGTGCCTGCTTTTGAGCTTCCGTCAAATTGTGCGGCACCTGGTGAGGTCAGACTTTCCTCAGACGAAGACGTTCGTGAAGAATCGCCGAAACGCTTGGCGGACTAATCTTCAAGGTCCCCTCAATAGCACCGTAACCCAATCGAGGGCCCTCTTTAACGAGTTTCTCCACAGCGTCGAGGTTCTCCACATCAGCATAACTTAACAAAAATTGTTATTTTGGTTGTGTAAAGTCGGTGTAGTTTGTTTTACCATGATAAGTCACGGCTTCTGGAACATTTTTGCAAATACACTGAACTAATAAGTTGTTGCATCTGGCAAAGCAATGTCCCTAAAAGCGCGTGACAACCGTTCCAGTGATTTCGAATTATTTAAATTGCTTCTGAAATTGCAAAGCTTCATTGCTTTCAAATCCCGTATCTCAGCTCCATGGCCAAGGCCGAACGAAGGGCGTCGTCATATTCCGTCGAAGTCCGCGGCTAACAGTAGGCGACGTTCTGGTAGCCAATAGGGGCTAGTTTTACCAGGAAAGCATAAGGCTACTTTGTGACACAACTGATTTCTGCCTCCATTTTTTTTATTTGCCGTATCCCAAAACTTTTGCTGTAACCATATGTAAAAAAAGTAAAAATATAAAGAAATGGGTTTGACTAAAGACTTTCTTGCGGTAATGCCTTGTGTCCGTTGTTTTTTGCGCCTTACACCATGCTTCACCACGATAGTTGCAACTGGCTCGCACGGATCTGTTGCAGCTGTTCTGCACATATAGTTTAGGACAACGAGCGATGAGTAGACTCAGCACGAGCAGAGAAGGACGACTAGGTCATTGACCAGCCAATCACAGCTACCTCATTGGTGAAACCGTGCAAACCGATAAAGAGACCTAATTGGACTACTGAACTTGACAGATTTTCTGCTTCATCACTTCTGCACCGGACAATGGTTTCTTGAATCTATGTGTCCTCGATTCAACCCAGAAATACCAGAAAATTGCTCACTGGCCAGTCACCGCTCAATTTGCGAAATGGAAAGACTTTGCGTAGTAAGAGAGGCAGACCTTTCCGGAAAATCTCACGAGATCTCACGACCACCCCACGTTGCTCTGCAAAGGAAGGGAATTGTGGGGCGGATCCGACGTGCGCTCGGGTCGGCTCGAACGCTTCGGTACCTTGGATGCGGCACTCTTCATTCTCACTATACTTTGTCTCATCCTACGATGGACTAAAGGCGAAAGCCACGAACCGCCAGGTCCAATCACGTTCCACGCTACACTATGACATGCCTAGCATTGATTAGGGGTGGACGAATAATGCTCGAACCCCAAAACGCTGCATCATTTCTATAGCTTCGACACTGCAAGCAGCCTCTTTTTGCAATGTAATATTGTTGAGTCACTCAGTGTTATTTCGATTCGAACCACTGTCCGCCCATCCCCATCAGTGATCCGAGACGCGGGCACTGATACGTGCATCAAAGCGCAATACGCAATTTCAAGTGGCCCGTGGTTGGATCTGCGGTCCGTAGTTTTTGCCTTTAGTCCATCGTAAGGTGAGACGGAGTATAATCGTTGCGAGTCCGGAACACAACAAACTAATTCAAACACAAAGCAAGGTAATCGCATACCGTGTTTTGCTTTTCTTCCGTCTCCTTTCCTTTCTGGTTCACAACACGTGAAACTGATTCTTCTACTCCTGGGTGATCTTTCATGCCCCGTATACACTGCGTGACAGTGTTGGCGCGAACAAGCGATCGCAGTGTTTTCCAGCCTTTTCTCCTAAACCTGAGAGCTATCATCAAAACTATACTATTGCGGTGGAAAGAGCTGAGTTAGTGCGCTAACCGAAATGGTAAACCGTAGTGCCTGACAATGCAATTTCGAAGTGAAAGTGAAGAAATCGCCGACGTCGTGTTCGCGCTAACAGTGTCGCGAAGTACACATCTGATCGTCATAATGCGTCAAGCATGACGGCGGGGGCGCCACAAAATTTCGGAACGGACTGTTATAGAGTTGTGCAGCGACTCGGACAGACCAAGCGACAACCGCGCCCCAAGTTCAAAGACTGCAGAAGAACTTGTAGATGGGCTAGTTGGAGAACGTTGGATATCATGGTGTAAGGCCGCCTGTGTGTCTGATTTATCTCTTGTGTCCGTTGTTTTTTGCGCCTTACACCATAATTCCCAAGTTCAAAAACGCTCGTTGGCTGGGCTTCCTTCTGGCCGAGTATAGGCAAAGGGCCGTCTGGAGGACGTGTCACGCAGTTGCAAAGGGCACTTGCCATCGAGCCCTTGGGGAGTCCCTCGCGACTGGCGTCGGGCCAGCCGCGCCTTGCGTGCGGCATTTTGGTTGTGCGCCCATGTCTGGCTCCGCCCACGTCCGATGCGTGAACCGCGACGCCCTCTGAGGTGAACCCCCGGCTCAAGTCGGGGAGAGGCGACGCGGCGCTTGAGACTGCGCGACGCCACGAGGCGGTATCTTCCGAGAGGGGCCCCTCGTCTCTGTGCAGCGGGGCCTCCCATCGCTCATGGGGGCCCGTGGCGGAATGCGCCGTCGGTGGCGGAGAAGGGATGGAGGCGCTCCTTGCTTCTCGGCTGACGCCTTCTCTGCACTCTAGGAGCGCGTTTTCCCCGTTAGGATCGGGAGGCGGGAAAGTGGGTCCCGCTGCATACGCGTATTTGCCTCTTTATCAAATGCGTATTCGTATTCGCACAGGAGCGAATCCACGCAATCTTCGACGTGCCCCTTCGAGAATGTGTGCTACCAAAACGGATCCGCCATCTTGTACAGTGCACGAAAGCATCGGTTGGCCAACCCTCTTTACCAAAAGCGTTTTTTTTTCCTCTCAATTTTTGTAGGTCAATTGTTGCATAAACGAAGCAGGCATGCCTCCTCGAAATGTTAACATGAGCTGACATACTGATGAATCGGCACCAACTGGACCACTTTTTAAATGCGATAGCATTTCGAATGAATCTGCCACTCTTTCGTGTCTGCCCTGTCCATAACCATCGCGAAGTCAACATTCGCTGCTGTAAAGAGACCAGATGATCCGCAACAAATCTACTCTGTAATAAAAAAAAGTTTTTAAAATTATCTTGTTGAGGCGTAAGACTGGCAGCGACGTGTTCAAAAAGTCTGCGAACTGCAACTTTGGCTGCAGGCTGCGCAATCGGTATCAATTAAGCAGGCAGAGATGTCTTGCGAAGCGGATGAAACACGCCAACTTCGGCGGCTACAACGGGAGCGGGACGCCCAGCAGACGAAGAAGTCTTGCAAAACCTTTGGGTTGTATTGCACGCTGGAGGTTCAACTGACGCTACCACTGATCTCTACTCTAAGGGGCTGGATGGCGCTTAGCTGCTCTCCGAGCCTGGCGCAAGTGAAGCCACCGGAAGTTCGATGCTTGTCCCGGAAGTCGGGCTGTGCGCTGGGCTTCCTAGTGCATTCAGTCGATATTTTGGACCATGCTTTTTTGTGTCTTTGATTGTGTTTTAATACTCCCGTTCTGGATTAAATCCAGATAATGAGGCTTTTGAACTTGGGGCATGTTCACACTTGATCAACTAGAATCTCAAAATGTTTACATTGAATGGGTTCCCACGATACTTCTCGGGTCTGCATGCGCTCTTACTGCGCAACTAGCAGGCTGTCTTGAGGGAACAAGCGAAAATCCAGCGCCCTCGACGCTTTTCGAACCAGCACTCGGAAGGGTTACAAAGCCTGCCAAGCACTCACTTCCGGGACAAGCCGCTTACTTCCGGTGGCTTCATACCTGTTTGCTCAATGCGCCATCCAGCCCCCTCTAGTGGAGATCAGTGGGCGCTACTGTCCGGTTTCAAATTGAAAGCAGGTAACAATCAGTCTGAAATTGACTTTCGATAGTGCGAAAAAAAAGTGCATTTTCTCCTGCGCTTGATTATAAGAGTAAATATTGGGAATTGTTCTTACGTACTATAGTCTGTTGTAACTCAAGAAGGTAGGGCGAGGAAAGGAAGGCCGGGGAGGAGGAGAGAGCAGAAGATTTCCCCGCTCCTCTCCAGCGTCTGCTTCCCCCTCCCCGGCCTTCCTTTCCCTCGCCCTACCTTTCTGAGTTGCAACGGACTATAGACACGCCAAAACACAAGAGTGCGGGTAAAAATAACACGCACACTAAAACGTCTGATACTTTTTAGTGTATGTGTCGTATCCGCAGTCTCGTTTTTTTTTTATCGTGCTAAATTATTCACCAGCTCGTTTGCGCCGTTACATAGTTTACTAAATAGCTTGGAACATTTCTCAGTCACGTAGATGAAAATATGGATCAGTTACGTTATTCTTTTTTCATATTCGTGACATTAAACTCGGTGTTAAGTGACTTCATACATGTATTTATGTACACTGTCTGACACTGTAAGCGCGAACACGGTATCGGCGCTTCTCTGCAGGGGAGTTTTACGTTCCGCACCAACGAAGATCATCAACGAAGATTGAAGATCAAGAGAGTCGACAGGAAGTACGTGTTAACTCTAGATCAGTACCTTCGTGCACATGTGGACCACTTATCTCTATGATGAATGATGTAGACAATAAAAATAAATCGAAAGTAAACTAATTAGTGCGATTCGCAATAAATAATGTTGCTTTTCTTCACTTTCATTACGCATGGGTGCGAAGATAGTTTTGTTCTGGCGATCAAAACATGATTGCATGCTCAAAGTCATTTGAAACTGGCAGCCAGAAAACGCTTGGTACCCAATAAAGGTGGCCCGGTATATTAAACAATAAAAAAACCACTTTTGTACTTTTTGTTTTGCGCGTTTTTAACCCTTGGATCATTTTCGTGTAGTGACAGTACATATTAGGTATATTATCGTCATCGGAATGTTGGCGTATCTTTAATTAACAGACCCGACGTTTCCTTCACTTGGGATGGCTGCTTTGATGCGTCGCTTGTGTTGACACGCCTGCTCTGGAGCATAAGTTTGTGCCTGAAATACTACTACTCAAGACATCACTCAGTCATCAGAAAAAAAAGAAAAAGACTCTAATTAAATCACTTACAGTTTTATAATGTTTATGAAGTTAGCTAATATTTTCTATAACCCAATTAACAAATCTCATTTCTGTTATTTTCCGGCGCAGAGACAGAATGCACCGCTGTTTCCTATAGGAATGCCAAGGAGCACCGCGAAATTAGACTGGTTGCTCTCTACTTCAACTTGAAACCGAAAGACGCGCAGACGCTACAGCGCCAGCTGCACCTCTAGCGTACATTACACTAAAAGTGATCTTTAGTATTCCCTAAACGAGCGAACGGAACAAAGCACCGTCTGTTCGCATTAGCGTTGCGTGTTCCATGCACACTGCGCGTGCGCGGAGTCCAAACTGCGGTTTCGGATTGGCGCATGGTGACCACGCAGCGTGGAGCACGCAACAATCACGCTAACGCTCAGCACTTGCGTTTTCTCCTATACGCAACACTAAAACTCTCTATCCACTCCATGCGCGAAACGGACGAAGAGAGGCAACTTCGGCTACAACGCGAACGGGACGCCAAGCAGGCGAGACGAGCCACCACACTGCCGGGTATTTCAGAGTGTCCCGGAATCCATCGTATTGCAATACTTTGGGATGCTTGTTCCCTTGCCATTTGGTTGATACAATCGACCGTTTCGCGACTTCAAAAGAGCTTCAACTTTTTCTCTTTCCTTCTCATCGTCCATGGGCATGTGCACGTGCCACCCGGCCAACCGCGACGGTATTTCGCGAGAACTTCCTTCGCGTGCCGACCGCTCGTGTCACTTTTCAGTTCCTCTCTTTTATTTATTTAATCTTTAAGCAGTTATAATCGGTCTAAAACGATTTTATTTTAAAGTAAGGAAACAAAATTGACGTGTAGCAAACCTTAGTGAGCGACGTGAGGGGCAATGTCGCAACGGTGATGCGTGAAGTTCTGCACCAGTATAATACCAAATCTGAAAGCGCCGTGCTACACAAGTTTTCCAAAGAGGAAGCACAAAATAATACGTGGTTGGCTGCAATCCCCGAAGAACAGCTGCAGGGGCCAGTCTTATACCCCCTGATCTGCCTTCACCACTTTGTTGACAAGGGCTATGAGAAAATCCTCAACGTATCCGAATCGATGGGAGTTGGATTCCGACCTCAACTGAAACGTGCTGTCGTTCCGACGAGCTTTCCGGCATCGCATCGTATATTGAGAGCACGAAGAATAAGTGCTATGGAGACGGCCGGTGTTTCGTCATTGCAGGAGCCGTGCGACGGTATTCGCTTGGAATGTTTTTCACTTTACACGAGCTTACTGGCACTAGTGGGACCCAAGTTTGCTCGCACGCAACGCCACTGGCAAGAAGCTCCTTGTTGCGGTGTCATTTCAAGAACAAAAGCGAGTGTTTTCTTTCAGTCTCTCCTTCGCAAAACTTGATGGCGTAGTTCGAGGACCGCAGTATCCCCCAGTGACGATATTTGAATGCGGCTCATAGATTGGACCCGAGCATTGCGTGAGCACTCGATTTGGGCTCGTGATAATTACTAGCTCGAGAAGCATTCGGGTAGTGGCCCGTGTCCAATCGCTGCAATGACGACAATATGTCCGAACCATAACAATGTCTGGAACTCAGCGCGTGTCCTGTGCTTTGCCAACCCTAGCGCGTGGCTATGATCAACATTGGCGGCATATAATCGGCTCCAGATCACGTGGCCGCTTGATCTGGCTGCGAGTTGAAAGAATAAACGCTGCTCGTTTTTTATTTTATTTTTTATTTTTATTGCGTGTTGCGAAAAACGATTCCGTGTTTCATAGGTCATTAGCGTCAGCGATTCGTTCTAAACGGTATTTACGCGAAGTACAAAAATTGTTGCATCGCCCCTTTAACTCTTCCGGCCTCTGATTTTTATTTTTCGAAGTCAGCAGTGTAATGCCTTTACAATCATCGTAAAAAATAAAGTATTTTATGAATGACAATAATAATTATTACAGACACGCAACTTGCGACACCTCTTAACGTTTTCAAAAATGCCTTCGGCAATTACGTCACATACACACACACAAAAAAAAGAAGCGAAGAGGATCTCAAATTTGGAGAGGACGACACAAACCTTTACCGGGTCTTTCACGCGCCAAAAACCTTTTTCGCGATGTTTTTTTTTTTGTTTCCTTATTTTTTTATTGCATCTGGGACGATACAAAAAAAAATCGATCTTGGGGTTGTTAGTGTGCCTTTTACGGCGCGTAGATTCAGTTATTTCCACAAAGAAAAAGACAAACTCGAAATCCAGTTCAGTGCCCCTTTAAATTACTGATTATTTCCGCAAAAAATTATTTGATAGATACTAGGCATGTGGCAAGTTTCTTTCACGTTGCGTAGCTCAAATAAATGCAAAAAAAATCGACGGCTCTGCAAATTTATTTGCACGAGTGTCAAAGTCACACATCGACACTTCGATCGATATAATAATAATAATAATAATAATAATAATAATAATAATAATAATAATAATAATAATAATAATAATAATAATAATAATAATAATAATAATAATAATAATAATAATAATAATAATAATAATAATAATAATAATAATAATAATAATAATAATAATAGTAATAATGATAGTAATAATAATAATAATAATAGTAATAATAATAATAATAATAATAATACTAATGATCATTAGTCGGTGGCAGGTCAAAACTGCAGAAAATGCTCTTACTCTAGTCCGTGTCGCCTTCCGTCGTGCTTTGGTTGCCTGCCCACGAGACTCCAAAACATCATCGAAGGTTAAAAGAAAGCTCGCGCTGGAGGCGGAGCTTTTACACTCGGTTTAGTGCAGCCCATGTACACGATCGGACGGAGCAGCTCCAGAAGCGCATCGTCACGTCGCTCGTCGTCTTTGTGCGTTGGCGCTATCAACGGCTAAACCAATCACGCACAGCAGATGCGTCGCTGGATGGATGGATGGGTGTTGGAAGGATGTTAATGGCTATACCTTTGGAACGGGCGGTAACTTGCGTCACCTAACCAAAATCTAAAAAAAAACTGTTTTTTTTGTGCGTGATTGGTTTAGTTGTTGATAGCGAGCCCACAAAGACAACGAGTGAAACCGAGTATAGCGAACTATTTTTCCTGCCACCAACTAAGTATAGAGCAGATATACTAGAATTCCTTCATTTCGTTTTAGTGTTTTGAAATGAATCGCAATAAAGAGGTTATATTTACTCTATGAATACGCATAATTTACATTTCTCGTGTCTAAACATGTGGATAGTTTTTTTGTTTTGTTTTTTTACACTGTTTCGCTTTGCGAAGGTTGTGGTGGTGGTAAGGGGCGATCGAGATTTTCCACCCCCTCCCCCGTATTTATTGCTCACATTAAATTTCTGAAATGTCTAAAAGCGCAAGCGCCCCCCTCACCCTGTTCCGACGCCTCTGCGCCAAAGCGAGCAAACGCCCGATAAATATTTCGCTCAATTTGTTTTGACATGTTGTTCTCAAATAAAGATGTAACTAAACATCGCCGATTGTACCGCTACAGTAATTCGGCCATAAGCCCGTCTGACAGAAAACCCGTAGTCGTTTGACGGTGGCTATTGCCGGCGCTGTCTCGCCCTTACAGGAGTTATGACCGACAAAACACCGAACATTAACGGGGTTGCCAGCACTGCTTTGTCGAAAGCTGTTTTATCTTTTCTTTCTAGGCTAGGTGGCGCAAGCTACCGGCCATTATAAAGGGTACTGGCGTTAGCGTTCATCCGGCACGGAGAACTTGGAGCGAAAACCTGCTGTTTAGAACCCAGGCACCAGACCTCCCTCCAGCTTCTACCTGGATGACCATATCGTACCAGCGTGCGCTCGTGAAGTACCTATTATTGTCTGACGTACGTACATTGGGAAGCATTAGTAGTCGTATTGCACAGGCAACTTGATTATCTGAAAGCCATTATCGCCATATCCAGTGATTTCTCTGCACGCCCCCTAGGGGGTGTACCCCCACCCCTTGTTTTTCTGAAAGCACCCCCTTAATTCGAAACGACTCCACTATTCTCAATGCCCCCCCCCCCCCTAAAGATAGACATCCCCCTCCCCAATTTCAGTTCCTTCTTGCTGACTGATCACCCAGACGTCTTACTTGATTTCACATTGAGATTGCACTTGAAATGATACTTTATTCACAGCTGCACTCAAAATACCGATTTCTTCACATTTAATATACGCAATGTGCTTGAAATGGAGAACTTGATGGTAATGGTAATTAGAAATCAGGGACCGCTAGCCCTGTGTCTGTTGCAGGAGGGGTAAGTTTGTCGCATCTCAGCGCTTCCTACGGGCTTCAAGTACATCCGACATTCTAATTTAGTGGTTTTCAATGTCGCTCAGCAAGTTTATAATTGGAACAGTATGTTTATTTTCACTATATCAAAAGTTAATGAACATACTCTAGTTAATTATCCGACGTAACCTGAGGAATAACCCTCTATAGTACGTCCCCCTTCCCGTTAGAACTCACCTTCGCTCAAGGCATCAGCGTACATTTAAATGGGTTTTTAAAATAAATCTGCTCGAATAAAGTTAAGCGCTGTTTAATTCACAACTACATTTCGTAATCTGCAGTTAAAAACAAAGTACAAAACGTATATTAAATACATATTTGAAATATTTGCCTTTAAAATACTCTTTATCCAGTTTGACTCTAATCTTATTTGAATTGCTTGACTTTCTGATACTTTTTAATTTGCGTAAATATATTTTTTTCTCATTTGTTTGATCTTTTAATATTACTTAATTTGTCTCACTGTTTATTCTTAGTTCATTTGTTTGACTTATGAAAAATCTTCCAATATACACAAAATGTAGATACACTTCTTCATAACAAATACTGCGCAGATTAAGGGAGTTGTTATGAGTGCTACAGCCTCTTGGATGCCCCCCCCCCCCCCACCCCCACCACCACCACCACAAAAGGATTCTGTCGGGGTTCTGAGTCATTCAGTCATCCCAACAAGACTGTCACTCGCCGTGGACGTGTAACGTCTATGGAGGAAACTGCATGAAGCTCCTGGAAAAACGGACGTCCTTCATGGTGAAGGTCATGTAAAAAACGTCAGTGGCGACTGGCAGTCTTGTTAACCTTTTTCCGGGGCGAGCATCCAAACGCTTGTTCCACGTCGTAATGACTGCCTAAATCTGGGTCCTGATACTATGCGGAAAAGTAGCTGGACTATGTGCCTGCATTCTGTGTATATTAAAACAGTTTTCACCACTCTTGTTTCTTTTTTCACCCGATTCATCGGCAGTTAAAAAAAGAAAAAGAAAAACAACAACAACAACAACAACAAAAAACATTGTATTTGGAAAGCTTCTTAAGCAGGGTGGAGAATAAAAATCAAGATGATTTAAATCATGATTTATTCGTGATCTAAAATCGCACCGGTATTTCAATTACAATTTAAATCAAACCTTTCCGGCACACAAAATTTCCAAAATATTTGCATTTGCAGCTCGTCTATCGTTCGATGTTCTTATGTGCATTTGTTTTGTATTTAAATAAAATAATCATCAATCGAGAAATACTTATAGCAGGCTGAAAATGAGCAAAAAGTGGTGCTCTTCCGGGCAAATTCAAGTGTTCATCGAGCTTTCTCTCTATCTTTCACTTTGTTCGCCAGTTACATAATGGCCTACTGCAAGAAAATCGGAAAGCGAAAGAGACGAATACAAGAGAAATAATGTCATACTGCAAGCAAATCAGAGCGCAATAGAAAAAGCAATTGAAGCTTTTTCAAAACTAAAAAAATAAAATAAAATCTGTAGGAAGGGCTGTATTTGAAATTTAGAGTAATTCTTTCTTTCGCATTGCTTTTAGTGATCGGACGGATTGATCAATTCTGCAATGTTTAAAAATACATTTAGTGATAAAGAATCACTTTCTTTAGTTACAGTGATTTAAATCAAACTAATGTGATTTAAATCTGCTAAATATGATTTCAGTCAAATAAATCTGATTTAATTTATTTTTAAAAATGATTATATTTATTTTTCACAATGCATTTCCAATGTTCATATCACAATTCCAAGATTAAAAAAAAAAAAAGAAAAACGTTGAAGAATTTTTGGTGGCGAGTGATGTAGTTTCTGAGTAAACTGACAATAACAAAGTAAAAATCATATATTCCGGAAAACCTATTCCGACAACTTTGACAAAAGACGAACTAGGTGTTGTTTTTGTGCACGGCCTGATTGCTGGCTGACCTGCACTGTCAGGGGGCAGAGGTCTTGCCAAGCTTTGTGGCCTTTTGCGTCTGCCTCCCCTCCAATCGTAACCCCCCCCCCCCCCCTCCCAAAAAAAAAAAGAAACCTAATCAACAACAACAAGAAATGTTTTAAACAAATCGATCGCGCCCTAAATAATGCATTCCATGCATTGTAGGAATTTAAAGATAAAGGACGCTGTAAGTTTTAACACAGAATGTGTTCATGCGCTGGGTCTTATTCGAAAGGCGTTACGCACAGGTGTGACAAAAAAGGTGTTACACACGGGAGAATGCAACATAAAGCATACATCACCAATGGCAGAAATCATATGCATTAAGAAGGCATTGTCGATCATATTTAATCATATTTATGATTAATTACGTACTCATAATTGTAAAATGCTCGGTTTGAAGTGAGAGTGTGAAAATCAAACCCCGGCCGGTGCGATTCACAGCCCGACCGACGCCTTTGGCCAACGCCATAAAAAGGTAAAAAAAAAAGAGCGCAAACAGCAGAATTAAGTATGTCTCACGGGAGCCTGCTTGAACAGGCGACCGTCGGTGCGCCCAGCTGGCTCCTGAATGACGAAGCCTAGCTCCCCACGAGCTCCCGCAACATCACACGTCAGATCACAACGCACCAACCGGAAAGCGCAGCGGGCGTACGACGTCGCGACTCAGCACAGCAGCTGATAGCGTAGCGAGCGCAATAAACCTCCTCCCCTTGCGCTTAGTTCAGTTACCACAATGGGCTTCTTGCAGTCCAATAGCACTAAGAACTCAAGGTGCCACACGCACCCACAGAAGAAGCAGAACCCATGGAAACTTCCCCTAAGATGCCCCCAAGTCACTCCTCCTGCTACTCACACACTCCACTCCTGAAGAAGTTTACACTTGATGATTCTGTAAACCTAGCGTGCAGTGGCGTAGCCAGAATTTGTTTTGTTTTGAGGGGGGGGGGGGGGCTCTTTCCCCTGGCTACGCCACTGCTAGTTTTCACATGAAGTGCAACGCATTCAGAACAACCGAAAGCTCCGCGTATCCAAACGTAACAAATCATAACGCACGCTTAATGCACGTGGGACACATTTTGTGTACCGACCTAGTTTGACACAGTATGACCGCACGAGCTCTTGCGTCATAAAGCCAGTAAACAACAAGAACAACATTTTGTGCTCCCCGGGTTTATGAAAATGAGTGTTTAATTTTTTTTCTTGGCATTTTGATCAAGTGGATATTGACGGATACCAAATTTTACAACCCAGGTTTGTGTCCATTGCGAGAACACTTCATCCAACTTGTAGTGTTTATGACAGCCTTTCAGTTGTGAAAGAAAAACAGAAACTGCCGAATGCTTGTTCGGCCTAACTGTGTCGCGCCTGTGCATCATTTCCTAACAATAAAAATAATAGAAAGATTGCTTCCGGCCTTATACAACGTAGTTTAAGAAAAATGGCAAACGGTCATCAGTATATTCTTGAAGGGTACAACGCGGGGAGTGGGTCAGTGTGCTCGGAGCTACATAACTTGCTGAAAGCAATTCGCTTTCACGTAAGTTTGGGTGCTCAGTGCTCACAAAGGCCTACCCTTTGGATTGCTTCCCTTAAGCTGCGGGTAAGACAAGGTTTTGTAAGCTTTCTATTGGCTTTTAGTTCATTAGTAATTATTTTGTTGTTTTAATAGAGACCCTTCTTTGTACATTACACAGTGTCCTTGATGTTGTCGGTTTGATAGGATTACTAAGTTTCGGTTAACTCTCAGTTGGTGAACTCTGGCGTGTGAGAGCTAGTGCCGAGATCAGAAAGGAAAAGTCTGGGCTGGTGTGTGGACGTGCTTGAGCAGAGTTATTGTTTTTGGTTGCTGGTCTTCCCACATCCATTATGTTTTGTAATTCCTTGCAACTTGCTACTTAAACCTTTGGTGCGCTACATATCTGATGCTTTAAAGCCCTCAACTTTCAATATACCAACTATTCGAAATGAAAGTATAGGGCTGACTTACTGGAGTCCTCCAAGAGCCTTCGCGCTCTAAATTGGTAGCAAGATGTTGCACGCGTACCGTTAGATCTAAAATAATGTTGTGTGTATGTTTATAAAGCAAGAAGTTAGTCTCAATTGGCGTTTGGTGTCTCAGCTGTAGAGGTGAAAAATTTGCCAATGCAGTACAACCGCGCTAGCCTGGGGTCTTTAACATGCATCACGTAGTAGTGATACACGACCGCATGCCGGTACGATGCTCATCCAGATCGAAACGAGCAAGGGTGGGGATTGAGCCCAGGATCCCTGGGTTTTACAGCGCGAACTTTCTCGCCACGTGCTCCGAGCGTCAGATCTCGCGCATTGGCCATTCGCGAATATTTTCTGTTTACTGACGTCAGAAGTATAAGAATAGTATTTCTACCCATAAACGGACATCGGCAAACGCCCGACAATCAACTGCTGCGCTAAGTCATATGCAACTTTTACTCGAGCAACAGTTGCGCTCATATGCAGCTTTTACTCGAGCAACAATGGCGAGACAAATGTTATATAGCGCAGAACGGAAAAACAGCGCAAAAGACAAGGACAGGGCAAGCGCCATTCTACTAGTCCTTGTCTTTTGCGCTGTATTTTTCTGTTATGTGTAGCCAACTAACCCACCAGTTTGATTTTATTTTTTTCAGCACATCTCCAATTTTTAATGAAAATAATTTTATGAGCCTCGTCATTTTATTTTCCCTGCCGACCGAAGTGACCGACCACACACGTAGTCTGCGGTTGAGTAAAGCAGCGAGACGTTCAACACACTGCAAACTCTCCGATACTGTTTATAAACAACATACGACTCACATGGACATCGCACTCTGCGCGCGAGTCAGAGTGCGTCGCTCTACACTCAAGATAAAGTTATCTTATCAAGACGCTGACTATCATTTGATTTGTTATCACCCGCATGTGCGCAGGGGTCATCTAAGACGTGGGACCGTCGAGCTCACCTGTGTCGAATCTCGTAAACGGTCACGTTGCTCCTGGACTCTGCAAAGCTGGTATTGGACACGGCGTTGGACAGCTCGTCGGCTCTCCTCTGGAGCATCTGCACGGCAGAGGCGTTGAGCCGGTCCAGGGGCGTCTGAGACAGCATCTGCATCGCCGGCGGGGCCGTGGTCTCGTTGCCGCAGAAGGCCGAGGTCGCCCCGGAGGTTCCCGTGGCCACGGTGCAAGACCACGGTGCGGCGGCTGTCAGCAGCACCAGGCCCAGGACACATCGACACCCGATGCTGAGGCGAAACGTAGAGATGGCCATCCTCGACTGTCCGAAGGGCCCCAAGACGTGGATTCTGTGCGGGGAGGGATGAAGGCAGGCGTGGCACAGAGGTGCTCGGGACAAGACCTTGGTCGGAGCGGAACCCAGTGGCGGCCGAGTTCTGGTGTGGCGGTTTCGACGTTGAGCGTCTTATAGCCGGCTTCCCTCGCCCCCTCCTGCCGCGCCCCTCCCTCTCTCTCTCCGAAGACCCTCTCCTCTCCTGAAAGTTCTCTTGCCCGCCGGAGGCGGCTGTTGGTTTTTGGCGCAGTCCGTGGTTTTTGGCGCTGTCCGTTCGTTTGTTTGGGACGGTGTGGGGCAGGACTGCCGGTGCTGCCCGCTTTCGCCGTTGCTCTTCCGTGTTTTATGTCGAAAATGCCTTCCGACAGTGTTTGGGGCCCTTTGGACATGGGTTCATCTGCTGCACTTACCTAGCAGAGCAATAAATTATTGACATACATTTATTTCACGTACCTCTATTCCTTTTCTTGTCAACTCGGAATCGTCAAACTGGGTCACTGGTGGCCCAATCCTGCCAAAAGCACGATCCTGCGAAGACTTTATCTGCGTTTACACGTGTATATTTCCTCTTGTTTGTCTGAAGATTGAGACGACCGCGTGCTTGCACAGAACGATGTGAACGTTCAACGGTCTATTTAAAACAACCTCGCGAAGTTGTTCACGTCGGAAGTCATTCGAATTATCGCCCTTAAATTACTTTATATATTTCTTTTAAATTGTTCTTTTTATTTAATGGGTGTACGTTTCTTTCTAACGTGTAACATACTAATAAAATGTTGTTTCACGACCAACTTGAAATCTCTTTTGAACCAAATAGACGCCAAGTTGTTTATTATGCCCAATCTTGTAGACAAAAAAGGCATATATAGTAAACTGAAAAGTACATCAATATAAAACCTTCGAAGGCGTCATGGCTTCGACATCATCAGCGATAAGGCCTCTATTACATCGTCGATTGCCTTCTATACAATTATATTTGATCGAGTCTTGGAAAGCTTTCGAGTGTACGCTATGTGTCCGAGGATAAGCTTTTAGCTCTCTATCGAGGATAACGGCAGGTGTCGTACTGAGCAGCGCTAGCACAGTCTTGTTTGACTGATTTGTGTGTGGTGGCGGATTGTACGAAGGACTTCGATTAGAAACAGCAACAAACTTTGATGAAACGTGTCCGCTTCCATATTTGATGACATACATTCTAGGGTCCTTCGAAAACTGGCCAATTTATTTTCTGTTATGATAAAAACGACTACATGTATTGCTAAAAAAAAAAAAAAAGAAAGACAGAGCAAAGAGGGACGGATAAGGGAAAACACACACAAACACAGCATTTTTCACTTGTCCCTGCGTTCTTTTTTGCTCGGTTTTATTTATTTTCATCGTGCACCGACTCGCCCAACTCCATACCTTGCTCCAAGTATTCCCTCTGGTTTCATTGAAAGCTGAATCGCGAAGAAAACAACGAATACGCATGAGAGGGACAAAACTCTTTTTTCTTAATTGAAGAGAAAAGCAGTCCCTGAAACTGTCGCTGTCAACGTTCTCGATCTAGGCATCTAGCTCGCGCCCACCGCATTCCTGTAAATACACCGCAACCGCGGCTACGTCCGTTAGACCATTCCAATCGTCGCCTTTCGCGCAGCAATCTTTGCCTACTGGGGCTCTATAAACTCGTCAAACACAGAGGTGGAGCCGAAAGTTCGCGGAGCGCGACCGATTGGACTTGAGCGTCAAAAGAGCGGAGTCATCGTCGCGAGAAACCAATTGGAGCGCTCCGTAACTTTACGCCCCAATACCTATGTGTCTGGCGATTCTATGCGGAGCTCAATGTCGTCTGCTTCTTTTGCAGGGGTTGCGATGAAGTCGGAAAGACGCCGAGCTCTGATTGGTTCTGATTGAAGGATAGTGGGTAGACCTCAAGGCAGCTTGCTTTGAGGTCTACCCACTCTCCTTGCAATCAGAGCCAATCAGAGCTCGGCGTCTTTCCGACTTCATCGCAACCCTGCAAAAAGAAGCGGACGACATTGCGCTCCGCATACTTTGTTACACAAGTCCAGACGCAACCGACGATACAAGCAGATGGGACCAACCAGACAGCGTCATAAGCGCACAATCATCGTGTTCGTCGTGTTTCTGTTCATGTTCTATCATAGCTGAACCAAGCACAAACGTAAAAGGGCCCAGTGACTTGCACTTTTGACGCTGCTCGGTTGGTCCCATTAGCTCGTAGCTTCGGCTGCGCCTGAATTTGAGCTGAAGGAAAGTGTAGGGGCTGTGGAACGCGGTCTGGGCATAAGTAGTAGCTCTCATCTGCCCAATATAGACGCCGCCTGTGCGTCAGAGCACAGTGACTCAGCTTTTCTCGCAAGGGTGATAATGCCGAGTCATTGCTGTGGACGCGTGCGCGGCGTTTAAGTGTTTAATGTTTAATATATATGTGTTTTTTTTTTTCAGAAAAAGGTTATTGCGCATGTTCAGATCGCGTTCCACGACCCGGTGAATAAAGATGGCAGCCCATAGCAGGTGATTATACTCCGTTTCACTTGAAGTCCGGCCGCAGCCGTTATTGCCAATCAAACACAGTCAAAAGTGCACCGTCACGGAGCTCATCGAGTCCACGCGGACCAGAAGCAGGTTGATGGGCGATTCCCACGTAGCGCGTCCGAAGGTTGTGCAGCGCGCGGAGTCCGCGAACGGGAGCCCGGCGGGACGGAGCGGACTTCGGCCCGGCGCATCTCGGCCGCTCCTCGTCTGGCGGCCGTCTGGGGGAATCCCTCGGCGTTCTCCGACGTCGGCCCTCCGGCGGCGTCTGGGTCGCGGCTTCGATCGCGGGCCCGAGCAACTGGGTCGTGGGGTCCTTGGACCTCTTCTCTTCCGCGGTGGCCAGGTCTCGCTGGTCACTGCTCCGGCCGCTCCGACGAAGCGCGCCCCAATCCAGACGATGTTTTTGGCCGTCGTGATGTTGGCGTTGGGAGGTGAACACGAAATGCGTTTTACCGGCTGGGTTTCACGCGCAAAGCGTTGCGCTCGAGCGTAAAGCCGGGGTCATACAAAATACAGTCTGGCAGATATCAGTCACCGTGATATCGGTGGTTCGAATACCGCGTGCGAAGTTTCTCCTATACTCTGTTTCACCTTATGATGTACCGCAGGAAAGGCTACAAGCGCGAGCTCCTTGCTCTGGGGCACATCTCGGCGGCATGAGCTCTCGTGACTTAGGAGCGGCTGCCAACACTTTGAGCTCGCGCTTCTAGCCTTCGCTGCGGTACAACATAAGGTGAAACGAAGTATAGCTTGAACTCAATGCCGTGCGGCATTCGAAGCACGGATCTCGCAGTGACTCGCGTTCGTAATCTGTATCGCAGACTGTCTTTCTTTCGTATGATGTCTAAGCAGTGTGACCAAACGAAAAGCCGTTAAAGCTGCTTGACACATCTGCGTTGGTTGCGTTCGCATGCAACCGAAACGACCGTATCAACAAGATCACCGGGATAAGTGTTCGCCGTATGCACAGCATGGCGAGCGATACGAGGGGTAGCTTTGCGAAGCAATCCATGAGGCACGGTTGTTGCGGTCGTTTCGGTTGCGTGCGAACGCAACCGTCGTAAACGTGTACACCAGCCTTTACACGCCGGCCAAGGCAACATAGTTGCCTAACGTCAATTTACGTCGCAAAAGAGCTCGCTTATGTCTCTTTCATAAGATATACCATACTAGCTCATTACAATTCACAACCGACTGCTGAGTCATCCGTCTTATATTTCGCCTCGCATTGATCATATGTATGAAGTAGAATTTCTTAAATGTAACACTAATGCACTCCAAGAGTCATTCATTCCGAAAACTTCAGTGGATTGGAACCACCTTCCCGCATCTATCGCAACAATTGTTCCTGACCACTTATTTAGAACTGCCATAAATAATCTATACTGCTCAGATTGAGCTGAAAAGTGTACTACTGCCACTGACCCCCACTCCCCTCTGTAATGCCGATGGCCTTGAGGGTATTTTAAATAAATAAATAAAAGCATACGGAGCCCATACTGAGTCACAATATACACTTTCAAAAGTACGCGCCATCTGGTAACTGCTGCGCTAATTATCCGAGTCCGCCATTGTTTGAGCACGTACTCTGAATACCTATTAGACAGGAGGCGGAGTCGGTGAACGTTCGGCGTGAACTCGCTTCAGCTCGTACCGAGAACGAGCACTGCGTCACCGTGCGGTGAGGGCTCGGGTTCACTCACAAGCTTGGCGCCCAAGGATGGATGGATGGATGGGTGTTAATGGCTATACCCTTTGTAATGGGCGGTAGCTTGCGCCACCATGGCGACCGCCAATGTTGCTCGATGGAGTTTTCAAAACGGTCTATTATTATCGAGATTTACCCAGTTTTGCGGTGGGAATCGAGCCCGCCACGGGCCGTGCGATCCGCCACACGACGTGTTTGCTCGGCGCAACCGTGGAGGAGACGACAAACGGGAGAGCCATCGGCTGGACCGATGGCTCTCCCGTTTCCGAGGTATCCGGAGTATCATCCGAGGGATCTATGCAGTAGGAAGCGGTTGCCGGTGCGCGCAGCTGGCCCCCAAATAACGGAGCATAGCTCCCCACGTGTGATCTTACGGCGCCACGGTTCCAAAATAAAGTTCAACCTTTTTTTTTTTTTTAAACATTCTCATAAACCAGGGAAGTGAATGAGTGTGCCGTGCGTCCAACGCATCTGAAGTCACCCAAAGCATTCCGTAAACAAGCGTAAAAAAATAAACCGTAACTCACACATAATGCACGCACGACAGATTTTTTGCTCACCGATATTTATTAGAATGATGAAGACATTTTCTTTTTGTCTTATTCAAAATAAAATGTAACTTCCACCCATAAAACGAAGACACAGGAAACATTGCGGTACGTTCCTTTTTTTCTTTTTTGAGTAATAAACAATATTTATGGAATTTGTTTTGTTTGTAATTTCGGTGTGTGCTATGAGTGCAGTAGCATCATAGAATCACCGGGAATATAACGTTTCTTCGTTATGGTGGGCACAAATACAAGATATTACGAAGGTTGCTCATAGGACTAAACGGGGGAAAAATCTGTCGGGACAATGAATAACAACGTCTAATTGGTATTTATTATTACTGCGCTATTAGTTTTTAATATCTGTTATACTTCCGGTAAATGTAGCGATTTCTGCAGTTATTTGGTTGAAATCAGTATTTACAATTTTTGCAGAAAGCAACCGAGAGAGGGAGAAAGGTTCGAACGTTTTAGAATGTCGGGGATCTATTTCGATTGTACGTTCCACGTTTCTCTCTCTGACATACCCAAAGTGGTTCAATTATGTATCTCATAAGCTTTTGCAATATAGTATATATATATGCCTAACGGCATATCTTAAAGTATGCATGTTTCGCAATCATGTTCTCTGAGTAGCAGAGGACCTTTTATAAGCGGAAATGACCATATTTTCCTTTCAACCCATGCTAACCTCAACACTCCATAGGGTTTTAAACGTGACAACGTTTCTTTTAGCCCCCCCCCCCTTAGCAAGGGGTGTGATCTTCGGTTTACTAAGAAGCGGAAAAACCAACCGAAAGCATTTAAAAAATCGAAAGTACCTAACAAAACAAGAACTTGAAAAGCGATATGTCTTGCCCCTTCTTCCATGAAAGAAACAAATCAAACGAAAAGCAAATAAGCCCCACATTTGCCTCTGCGACCCTCCACCCCCAAACCTGTGTGAAGGAGCACCCGTTTCGTATTAAACCGCAATCCAATTCGTAGAACACCGCAGACAAATTTGAACTTGTCTATGATCATTCTGATACACTGGCCGCGTGTTTCAGAATAATCAAGACAGGTACAACTTAAAAAAGTTTAGCTCAGAGCACATACCGGAATGGGCGAGTACATAGTTTATTAACACGAAATCTGCATATGAGCTGGATTTTATGCAAAAGCGCTACGCTGGAGTTGGTGCATATGCACAGCACGTAGCAGTCAACGCGTAAGCATCAAATGAGAAGCCATTCTCAGTCATAATTAATTATGTGTAATCATAATCGGGCGTAGTTAGTGGTAACAAGCGAGATTTACCAAGCGGCTCAGTGGGAACCGAACCCCGAACCAAGTTGCCCGCACTCAACCCGACGCCTTCGCTCTTCACCATAAGGAGGAGGCGAAAGTGGGAACCGTTGGCGCCCGCCAGAGTGGCGCCCACAGCTGGCTCCCGAATCACGAAGCGTAGCTCCCCACGTGACCCCATGACGTCACGAGGCAGGTATAACGCACCAATAGATAACGCATCAATGGACGCTTAGCACATCAGCCAAGACCTAAGTTATCGGGCGCGATAGACCTTTGCGCTCCACTTTAAGGCATACCAACCCGACCTTCTTCCACTCCTGATCCAGCACGTTTACAACGTGCTTGGGGAAAAAGTGGTAGATCTAAACCTCGAGTGCCGGACAAGGTGTTCGCTCGACGAGGGCTTCTCACAATCCAAGAGCACTAAGACCTCGGGTCACTACACGGACCCTGGACACTCCACTCCTGAACAACTTTACACTTGTCTTGGTCGTTTAGATGAGCCCGGTAAGCACACGAGTGCGTCGTGCGTGCAGCGGGTTTGAAACCGCCCAAACCTTTTCGTAACCAGGCATAAATAAAAATGACGCACGCATTTATGCACGTATAACACATGCTGTGGTACCAGGAATTATCAGAATGATAAAGTTTTTCTTTTTTTATAACAAGGTTGCCTCTGTAATACTGCAAATAATCACCACATCATGTAAGAAAACGTTAGAAAACACAGAGAAAAACCTAGAATATTTGTATGAGGAACTTCGCGAGTGATGAATGGTGGTGAAGATAAACGTTCATTCATGTTTATCCATTGTTCACGGAGTCTATGAATCTAAAAGAGAATAGTAGTGGTTCACGTATTCCGTAGCAGTTTAATTTGTCGAGTAGCATTTGATGATTTATGCAATCAAACGCCGTATTGAAATCTGTCAAGATTAATAATGATAAATTTTAAGGTAAAACGTTCCTCAATATTTTTTTTTTTTGAGCGAGAGCTTTGCTTTTGTTGATCTATCCCTTTTTAGAGACAAATTTAGTAGTTTTTTACGTTATTAGAACCAGCTGCCACGAAAATGTAACGCCTTTTACACGGGAGTGAAAACGGTGTGTTTCTCATTTTCTAGAAGAGGCAGTGACAGTTGTGCACTTGCTGCAAAGAAGCATTTCTTGCGAGACTGTTGCTTCCCCCAATGCACCAGTGCATCGCAGAAAGCGTGCTTAACGTTGCCCGACATCTTGCCCAAATAGACCTTTAACACAGCGAAATCGTTAGACTTCCAAAACGTTACTTTTTGCAATTTTTTTGCACAGAAAACATATATGAGCGTCAAATATTTCCACACGCGTACCATAACGAGACAATGATCTGACGCGTTTCAGTTTTTATGTTTCTGTTTTAATAAAGACAAAAATTAACTTTGGCGGTAGGACGGCACAGATTGCCTGCACTCAGGAAGCCTCTCACAATATAGCAGGGTGAAGACTTTCGTGGAGACTTGCTAAATGCAGGGCACACAAATCGCTACCGTTAGGAGCGCCAGCTTTAAAATGGTGACCCGACAGCTTCTTGCGGAGGTGAGGGCAGAACTATTTTTTTTGGAGGTTAACTTATAGTGACACACCTTGTGAAATAAGGATTGACAAAAAAACGGGGCTGCGTTTCTGCGGTGTTTTGTAGCAGGATAAATAAAATATATTACAGCAATCCCGGGATCTCCTGAGCTTATTATGCATGCGGATGACACCAACATATTCTTCGCAGCCTCTTCCAAAGCCCAGTTAGAACTCATGACAATTAGCTATCTTGCCGACTTAGCTACATGGCTTGAAGCAAACAAGCTAACATTAAATAGAAAATAAACGAAGTATATACTATTTGCACCCAAAAACAAACCCGGCAGTACCAACATACTTATATAATTTAAAGATGAAATTTTAGAACAAGTCCAAGAACAGAAATTTTGGGGAGTTTGGTTTAATGAAGAGCTCAATTGGAGTGCACATGTGAATGAATTAAGTTCCGAGCTTTCACGGTCGGTTGGATGTCGAAGTAGAATAGGGAACCTTATACCAACATGGCTAAAGGAGAACTTATATTATTCTCTCTTTTACTCTAGGCTCTGTTATTGTCTCCTATTGTGGGGCACGAAATAGACCACAGACTATGACTCTCTGCTCACACTGCAGAAACAAATGTTGCGCGTACTTGGAAATTATAAAGGTAAATTTAAAAAAAAACCTGCACACCCCACCACTAGAAAAAAAAAACATACTCGAGGTCAATCAGATTTATGATTTTAAGTTACTAAATCTAATTCACAGACAAAATCTATATGTGACGGATGTATGTGACGTAAGTTGTAACGCATGCATACCCTTTTCTACACAACATAAGCGGCCCCCTCAGACCAGTACAAATTATGGAACGCTGACAATAGAATATCAGGTCAGTAAAGCTCTGAATAACATTAAAGACCTCGTAAATCTTAATTACACTTTTAGTAAATTTAAAAGGGAGCTCAGGACACTCGTTTATTTCGTACTGATCTGGAAATTTCTAGCTCATTCTCGGCTGTCATCGTGTGATCTGGTTTGGAACATTTCCAAACTTGCCGCGTGTACAAAAGCTGCACCAAAGGTCTGCTTGGGGTCAGACGCCCTTCACTCGCTTACGCAGGATCCGTACTACCTTTCACTTTTGGGCGCGATGTTGCCTCATTAAATGTTTATTTTCAGTCTTACATTCACCCCCTATTTTTTTTCTCGTGACATTCAGGTGCCGATGCTGGGTAACGTTTACTCACTCTAAACGCTCCCTGAAGAGGGCGAGAAACACCCTTGGTGAAAACCATGAGCACAAGCGTACCAAGACGAGACACATGGGCTACGATGACCAACGACCACGACGAGCCACGCCAAACCACGGCGAGCTGTTACGAACGAAAGCGAACCACAACGACGACCTACCACGATGAACTACAGCGACGAACTGTTATGACAAGCTACGACGACAAACTGCGACGACGAGCTGTGACGACTAACTACAACGACGAACTACGACAAGGAACTACGATGACGAACAACGATGACGAACTGCGGTGGCGACCTACGACGACGACCTACGGCGGCGCCCTACGACGACGACCTACAACGACGACCTACGACGACGGCCGACGATGGTGAACAAAGATGACAGCGGAGGCGACTATGAGGGCAGATGACGACAACAAATGCTGATGGGGAAGGACGGCAAGCGCGAACCTTTCACGAAGGGCTGCACGATAAGGTGCCCCAACGTAACTGTGACCGTGAACTTAGAAAATGGCAAGACCACGGTGGTTAAGACATTTTGTTCAGTTGTGCACCACGTTTCTAGTTTGACTGTCTTACGATAAGCGGCGAACCGTTGTTTCTGGGTGGGGGCAACGCACGCGGCTGCCACTCGGAGGAACAGGCTTCGAGCCACTGTCTTCCCGATTCTCTCTTTTCTCATTCTGTAGTGATCTGGAAATTTCGTGTTGCGTACACGAGCAAACGCAAGTATTGTGCGTTGGCGTTAGCGTTGCGTGCTCCACGCTGAGAGTGCGCGGAGCCCCATACTGCGTCTTGGACTGGCGAATGGCGACGACGCGCATGCGCAGTGAGGAGCACGCGATCACGTAGATTAAAATATTGATCAGTTACAGTGTTTTTTTGTTGTTTTTTTTCAAATGCATGGCATTGAACACAGTGCTGAAACAGCTTTGTACATGTCCACTGTCGGACACTGTTAGCTCAAGCACTGCGTGGGCGCTTTTCTCAACGTACCAAGCGAACGAAGGGCATGGTTACTTGTGGACGTCAGATTTATTTGTTTTCTTCCAACATGAACGCGGGAAAACCGTCAAGTTGCACGGACCACCTGCGGACTATGTTCAGTGCGTCTTCATGTACAAAAGGCCGCCCGATCGTTCGAACTGTCGTCTGCTCTTTCAAACGTTTCTGCTAGTTGTCGTCTGCTCGTTCAAACGACAGCGGCCCTTAGAACAACCGTTGACTCGGTAATTGCGATACGAAGTGAGTGCAGGCCCAAAAAAACTTTTAAGTCTGAAGGTTGGTCGGGGTAAGTAGGCTCGGTGTAAGCAGTAAATACAAGGAGATGTTGATCATTGTTACCAGTGGCCGTCACCGACTTGTTATCGACTTGTTATGCCTGATTCACTTGGTCCGATTCTGCTTGCGATTTTGAGTATCGACGTCGACCATCTCAGCTACGGTTCATGCTTTTGCAGCCCGAGCGACGTCATGTCTGGAAATAACGAGCAGAACCTCACCATGTGAATCAGGCTTTAGCGTCCATTCTGCGGCGTCCACGCGGAATGAATCACCGCATGTTACATTATTCACGCCAAGTTTTGTGGTGCAGCGAGCCTCGTTAATTTCTCTGAGACCGCTAAGTAGTCAGACATTGCCAGGAAGACGTAGAATCAACCATTCCAACGCGAAAAAAAGCGCGGGGACTTACACCAACGCCGACAACACCCCATTCCAATGGTTTGTTTTTGGGCGACGGCGAGCTTCTTGCCCACCAGCGCGCTCCAGTGGCGTCCGTTAGGGGCGCTCCGGTTTGTATTTGAACGTCAGTTGGTCTGTACCAGACTGGTACAATAGCAATATAGTATAAGCGCCACAGGTATGCTGGTGAACCTTTAACACACTATACATTCCTTTCGGTTATTATTTTGCTTAGAACTGTCGCTCGTCTTTATACGCCTCCAAACAGAGGTTTGAGCCTTAAATATAACGAAGTTTACCGTCGGTCACTGGTGAAGAAGAATACTGTGACTAAAGTCATTACACTTTTAGAATAATGAAAGAGGTACACACTATTTGGTGCGGCCCAAATCACAAAAGTGACCCATATTATTTTTCGGACAAAATTCACGCGCGTTTTCCCATAGGAATGCACAGGATCACCGCAAAAGTAGACTGGTTGCTGTCTTCTTCAATTTGCATCCCGGAAGTTGCATAGACACTAGCGACAGTTGAACCTCTTGCGTACATTATAACAACTTTATGGTTCATATTTAGGCAAAGAAACAAGCGCTAAAATTTTGTTTCCGTATACCCCTTCATTTGGAAAGAAGTTCGACACTTTTTTTTATTAAATGCGATTAGTCATCATATTATTGTTCACGGGGCTTCATCCTGCCCTCCCTGAAGGGGTAACTTATTTGGCAGGAGCGCTGAGTTTTTGCTGGAGGAGGATCGGAGAACGGAGGAACAAAGAATTAAAATCACAAAAAGGAGGTTTTAAGATTGGTCGTGATTAATGCACACAAAGTTTGCGGTGTAGATGATATAACGAGAGACGGAATTTTTATCAAAATTTAAGGCGGAGGGGTGTAAATATTTGTAGGTTGGGTGGCACAAGCCACCGCTCAATACAAAGGACATTCAAGTGCTCTAGTCATCTTCAGAATAACTCGGAAGAAAAAGGAGCGGGATAAAGAGGATTAAGAGACGCGGCGGCCCACCGAGTCTCATCGTGTTCGTAGTGGCAAATGAGACGCCAGAAAAGAGAGAACAGCCTTTGGCTGAGGACAGAGGAGCAAAGTGTGCTCATTCTGCTGCGACAAAGGGCTGAGTAAGGGAACGAGGTTTGTCTTAAAAGGACCATGAAATACATTTTGGGGTGGGATAAATTGGGATTTTACTAATCGCAGATTATTTAGTGCGTCAAAAGAAAACCGGTGCACGAGGGTATACAAAGCCGAAAGCCTGCTCTTCGGTACGAACATTTTAAAATAGCGAACTATTTCGTACCTCTATCCCTTCGAAAGCTCTTTGACTTTTCACTGTGGTGCATTCGCGGTGCTGAAGCACACCAGCTCAACCCAGCTCACGCATTGGGCACGAGCACTGGGACGTACGAGGGGTGTTCATAAAGTTCGTATTGTGGTCATAAAAGGAATACTAAATTCAGCAATGAAACTCGGGTAGGAGTTGAGTCTTTCTCCACATATTTGCCACCCAAAGTCACGCACTTTTGCCAGTGATGAACAACCTGCCGGAGGTCACTGTTACAGAACTCCTCGCTTTGAGTGTTCGCAACTTTCAGCGATGGTGGTACCGCGGTGTGAGAATCGCGTTCTCTAGCTCCTGGACGATCGGCTTCAGAATGAAGGCCATTGCTTACACCTTCCTGACGTGAAAGTATAAAGTAAGGCTTTCTTATCGCTCGTATTTCGCAAAACTAAAATTACTTTCGCGTCGCAGAAAATTAAAAACAAAATTCTTTTTCTTTTGTGCAGTGGTTGAGCGCCGGGCTGACAACCTTGGGCTCCCGGGTTCGAATCCTTTTGTGGTTCGTTGAGAATTTCGCTCCTTCTCAATTTATTGCATACGTACGTATGCAGCGGTCCCCAACGCGGTGGAGCCGGTAGAAGTAAAGTTCTCCGCTGCTCTCCTTCATCTGCTTCGTCGCGCCTCCTTGGCTGTGTTCCAAAATTTACTCGATTTCACTCTAGGGAAAGGTTCTGTACCTTGGCGTTCGAAAACTTGCCCGCTTCAAGCGTTGCTCTCTCTGTGCTGTTACGTGACATGATCCGCCGGAGTAACTCGCATCCACTCGGAGTAAGATTTGGAACCGCAGTCCATGCATGCGCGTGTCCCGGGTCGTTCCGCGCGTGTCCCACTTTGCTCCGCCAACACCAGAAGCAAGGCCGAAGCGCCCAGAGGCGTGACGTCATCAACGTCAGAAGGAGGAGGCCATCCTGGAAGTTGGGCTTCTCGTCTTTTACCACGGAATGTGTTATTGGGCTGGATTTCCTGCGAAAAGACGTACTGTATCATGTGGAAGGAGATGGCGGTGTGGCGACATCAGGGGCTTCTTTGCCTTTTTCGCCGTAATTTTCAATAGGCGGAACTAGTGCCACGAAATAAGCTACGCTTCAGAGTAGCGACACTTGTCCATATTGTGTCTTAAAATCATGGTTGCCAGTTATCTGAAGCTTTATCTGAAATCACAGAAAGCGCTTTCCAGCCCTCCACAAATGTTTAAACGGTTCACGAAAGAGCAAAGCAATATTACATGAGCATCCTAATACCGAATAAAATGCTGAGGTAGTCGCACTTTTGAATCATGACGATCGGCAGTTGCGTCTGCTCTGCCAAGCACCAAAATGGCGGCACCCACAACAATGTTGGGGAACATAGTAGGGGTTTACTGTAGATAGGGGCTTACCGTAGATACCTAATTTCCTCCTCCGCCTAACTTTTTTTTTTTACGAGTTTGGCATGAAAAGCATGCTTGGGGCTCGTAATTTGGAAGTATTTTTTTAACTGCAACATGGGGCTAAACTACCGATTCAGAGAGAAAAGAAATCATTACTTAAAAAAATCAAATGAATCTTATTTATTTCATTGAAATCAAATTAATTTGATTTAAATCACCGTAGCTAAAAGAGGAATTTTTATCATCCTATGTAGACATGCACATATCATCATCATCATATGCACATATATATACATCAAACATAGCAGATTGATTGACCAATACGTTAGATCACTGAAAACAGTAGGGAAGCAAAGATTATTGTACATTTAAGCTTTCTAATACAGGTTATAAACTTGTAAGTATAAAACAGCGAGGACGAGGACGGGAACAGGACATCTTACAGGTTAATGGAGACATTTTTATAAATACAACCCTGCCATTCTAGAACAAGAGCAGCTGATTTTTTGTTAATAAAAATGCTCTATTTACTTTTTCTTCCGCGTTCTCATTCGCTTCAAATAGGACATTAGTTTTCTTCTTTTTTTTTCGCATTTTGATTTGCTTGCAGTAAGAAAATAACGAACTAACTAAAACTTAAAAAAAAAAAGCTCAGAACTCTCATTTGCTCAAAAAAGTGTTGTTCGTGTTCAACCCGCTATAAATCTTCCTTTTTTTCTTGATGTAGAATTTATTTTAAATACAAAACAAGCGCACACAGGTATTTTGAGAATTACTTTTACGGTAAAGGTTTGATTTAAATCCTCGTAGTAAAACAGATGTGATTAAAATCACAATTTTGATCATCTTGATTTTTATTCTCCCCCTGCACCGATGCGTCGAACCAGGTTCCATCGCCGTCTTGCCGCAGACCGCTGCCGCCACCATCGTCAACAAAACCACGTGGCCATGCGCTCTAAGGAATCCGGAACTTCTGGTCTCCAGCAATGCACTCAAGAGGGTCAATCGTTGCAATCTAGAAAGGGGTCTCGGCCAGTGACGGGGCTGGTAAGATGTTTAAACAAAAACAAGACTCTCTCTTTCCCTCCCAATCTCCATTTACAACGCCTACATACACGCACACACTCGCACACTGTCTGCGCTGTGGCACTGAGCACCGGTAAACGCCAAGTGCTTTGCGGAAGCTTCATATTTTTATGGCGATTTCAAGTGGTCGTTTTCGAGCGCTCCGGGATCGACTTTCCTGAAGCGCGCCTATTTAGCTGGGCGATCGGGATAGAGACGGGCGTGTTCCACTCGTCGTTTTGGATCAGCTCCCCCTCCCTATCACGACCCGGATCCGAGAAAAGTCACTCCGCCGATTTTCAGCGGATTCGACTGGAAGCCAGCCTGGTCGGCCCTTGGCGCGCTCACGTGACTTCCTTTCTAGCCGGGCATCTCGCCTCGGAAGAATTCGTAATGGCCGCTCGCGCTGCTTGGGTACAGTTCGTCGTCAAGTTGCTCCAGCAGCTCCTCCAGCAGCAATGGCTCGAGTAGCAGCGCCGACGATGATTGCTTGTATGTCCCGCATGAATTACACTGCCTTTTCGGACCTCCGCAGAATAGGCCGAAGATCGAGGCGTACTCGGAAACCGCGTTCACGAGTATCCTGATTAAAAGGCAAGTGGGGCATACGCTGATACCCATCGCTTATCGGCACGCATCCTTCATATCATGATTAACTTCGCTCGTGCGTTGAACACGTGTTGTTAGCGCCGCGATTGCGAAAACATGTGCTTCGAGATCCGGGACCGCGGGGAGGAGATTCCCGGGAAGATGAATGCCGGGAAGGCATCCGCGGCTTCCGTTCGGATCGCGTGCTCCATCTCGGATCTGGTCTACTGATCCCAGCGTGCTCGAAAACGACCAGTGGAATTCGCCGTTAGAGTGTGCCGCCAAGTACCAGTATACGCACCAGTAATATACGCGTAATTGTTATTTTATAGCGCGAGCGCAGCTTCAAAGCGGTCGGGAACTCGCAGATGACAGCGACGACGACGATGACGCAGCGCGGGAAAGCGCGATTTCCAGGTTTGGATTTGATGTGATTGAATTTGTGTGGCGCAAAAGCGTCTAAGGCTAAAATGTGCCAGGTATATAAACTATTGTTGAAATAAGGTTAGGGAGAAGAAAGAGCTCGAGTAACAGATGATAGGCTAAAACTATGAACATTGGGTGTGTATAACTTGGAAAGGTATGAACATGAATTTAGGGAGCTCAAATCAAATCACATGTCCGTGTAGAAGGCCGGTTACTTTGAGGAAATGAAAAACACAACAGTGTGGAATCAGAGGTTCGTCGCCAAGTAAAATCATGATATGTAATGGGGTATGCTCTTTGTATGGCTGCGAAAAATGGTTGCGTCGTTCTGGGTTATACGCAGTACATTCAAGTAAAATATGATGCATGGTTAGATGGCTATGGCAATGCTGACACTTTGGAGAATCCTTGCAACGCAAACGATGCCCACGCGTTAGTCGCGTATGGCCAATCCTTAGATGGCAGAGAATTACCTCATAGAAGCGTTCGCGATGCCGGACACTCTCCCATTATTCCAGTAAGTGCTTCACTGTATGTAACTTGTTGTTTACTTCGCGATCCAACTCATGTTGCCCTTTCCACATAAGGGTACGTTTCACCGTCTTGCGATAATCTTTTTAGGCGGACTTCTTTTGTGTCCACAAAGTGTGTGCCAGCAGAGCGAGCAACCTCACCTGCCTCCTCGTTATCTGGGATGCCAACGTGACTTGGCACCCAGCAGAAAATAATTTTATACTGATTTTCGATGGCTGAAATTATCTCATCTTGCAGCTAAGCAACCAAAGGGTCTGTGGTTAAATTCGGTAGAACACGGGCTTTTAATGCGCTTAAATAGCGACACTACGGAGCGACGAATGTTTTCTTAACTGTATATTCCACAGCAAGTAGTAAACCATGCAACTCTGCTGTTAAAACTGTGGCAGAATGGATTAAGCTCTTTTTTTACGTACCGAACAGATGGTCCGACCATTGCACAACCAACCAAAAACTCCGTTTTAGTACCATCTGTGTAAATATTGAAGTGGTGCTGGTACTTGATTTTGTATTTCAGAAAATTCTTGCCTCAGCACTTCATCCGGAGAATCGTTCTCTCCGTGTTTTGTCAAAGTAAAGTTACAATTAAAAAGGGAATAATCCCACGGAGCTGCAGAGCTTATGTACTTTGTCACAAGGGGGCTTGGGGTCAAGGTCAAAGCATTCTGCTGCCTTAGTATGCCTCAAAGCAAAGGGAGGGACAATACTTGACTTACTTTGAAAAGTCCTCTCAAACTTGATATTTTTCAACCTATTCAAGAGCTGGATGGAAAGAAACTGATCTTACTCGTAGTGAATACATAAAACCCCAAGCGAAACGTCTTTTCTCTAGAGAATATTCGTTAGTCTCTGCATAGAGGCTGGCAATCAGTGAAGTGCGGAAAGCACCGGTGGCTAGCCGCAGCTCCTGATTATGAATGGGATCCAACATCTTCATTGCTGCTGAACCATACACAGGCCATAATCGGGACCGAACTACTGAACAATAAATGCGCCGGAGACAAAGTCGAGCAGAACCCTGAGATTGATGGACAACACTCTGCGAATGTTGAGTGATTTACGGGCTTGAGTTGAGCTAGTTGGTGCAATACTGGGATAGGGCCAGCTTGAACTTGGGAGACGAGGAAAACGTAAAAAACCGAGATAGAAGAAAAGAGACAGAGATAGAGATACTGCTGGACTACCAACTATGGATTTAATGCTTCTTCCTCTTCTTGAACCTTAACTGCGTGCTTCTTCTTTTCTGCTCATCCTTAAAGCGCCATACATCCTTGAGTGATTTGACGTGCACATACAAGTGCACGTCTTGCACAAAACGTGGCATCGACAGCGACGACGCCGTGGCAGCTCATGACAGCGGAGGTGCGACAGCTATGGTTACAGCTCCCGATGACAGCAACAAAGGCATTGCGGAAAATGGTGAGTTTGACCTTCAGGGCATGACACCGTCGCTCGTCAAGATTCTTCAGCAAATGCGCAAGAAAACTGGACGTTTTAATGGCCGAAACTAAGTGCCTGACGGCAGCGAACAACACCATTCGCTCTGAAGTCGTCGCTCTACGTCAGCAAGTCGCACTGCAGGACGATTTGAAGTCCGAAAAGTGCGCCCTTCGCGTCCAGATTGCTCAACTGAATGAAAACGTGGCTTTGAGTCCGTCCGTGCAACGTCTGCAGGAGGGGAGGCAACCGACTGAAAGCTACGCGTCAGCCGCCGCCAACTCTTCAACATTGCAGAAGACCGTCGCCGCTACCGGAGCATGGACTAACAGTTCATCCACTTCGAGAGGGGACCAGACCCACGTCCGTCAGCAAGCCATTTGGTTCCGAAAGTGCGCACAGTAGTGCGGGTCCCGTGAACTTCGCTGGTGGTGTCGATGTATCAGGTACTAATCCGGTGTACCAAGGCGTTGAACCTGGTGATGGCTTTACCATGGTGAAGCCGCGGCTTAGGAGCAAGGCATCGGTGGGAACGGCAAAGTCCTCAAGCGTAGTGTCAGCCGTCCGGCATCCCTAACATGACTAACATTTATCACCAGAACACGCGCGGACTCCGTACGAAGTTTGATGAATTCATGGTTAATGTTTTGCACAGTGCTCCTGATATTATATGTTTAACTGAAACGTGGCTAAATGATAGCCTTGTCAATACAGAATACTTTCCGGCAACCTACAATGTGCATCGGCGTGACAGAAACTACGTGAAAACCGGACAGAAGTACGGAGGCGGAGTGCTAGTTGCGATTGCCGGTTGCATAAACTCACACAGAAGGTACGACCTGGAGCTATATGATGAATGTGCTTGGGTGGAGCTGCAGACAAAGGATGGTTTTAATTTGCTTATTGGAAATTATTACTTCTCCCCATTGTACGAGCATACGTCTTTTATTAACCATTTTAACGAAATCCAGGCAAAAATTGACTTTAGTAAGTTTAGAGTGCATATATTGGGTGATTTTAATATTCCGGATGTAGACTGGGCTTCTGGTCTCGTCACTGGTGTTAATTCAGAAACAACGAGGAAAGCCTTCTTTTTACTTGATTTCATAAACTTCAATGGTCTTCACCAGTTAAATCACCTTAAAAATAATGCGGGGAATGCGCTTGACCTTTTCCTGTCTAGCTCACCTACATACTGTGTCTCGTCGGCTCTTCAGCCATTAGTGAGTGTTGACGAGTTCCACCCGCCATTTACCGTGCTCTTGTCGGTTGTCCCCACTTATTAATACTAAGAACACGTCTTCAGTCTTCAATTTTCGCAAGGGTGATTATCTGAGTCTGTAGGATACCTTGCACATTATGACTGGACGACGATTGTGCAAGAACCTTGCGTGCAGTCAGCAGTTCAAAACCTTACTTCGGTTATTCGTCATGCGTTAGACCTATATATTCCGAAAAAAGTCATTCGCACATCGAAATATCCTCCTTGGTTTTCTTCCGAATTAAAATTGTATTCACAAAAAAGCAGCGATGTCATAAACAGTATAAGAAATCGGGACTAGAGGTTTCCTATAATAAGTTCGCTATTTACCGTGCCTTGGTAAAGAAGCTGTACGCGCGTGACAAAGCGATTCATTTGGAATCTGTTGAACGCAGTCTGACGCGTGATCCCGAAGCATTTTGGAAGTTTACAAAACAGCATGTACGTGAAAAAAATAGGGGAATTACTTTGCATGACAATTCCGTTTACCATTCCTCAAGTCAGAAAGTTGCAGATATTTTTGCAGGTCACTTTAGTTCATGTTTTTCCTTGCATTCACCTTCGGTACAACATGGTGATTCGACTATCGACACTCATGATAGCCTTCCTTTTTGCGTTATAACTGATGACGAAGTTTTGCGAGCGATTGGGGGCCTCAAACCTAAACGGTCCTTGGGTGCTGACTCAGTCCCGTGTTTTATTATCAAGGGTTGCGGGGACATTCTGACTCCTATTTCACGGCACATATTCAATTTATCGTTTCAGTCTGGTATTTTCCCGAAGCAATGGAAAGAAGCTATTATAGTTCCGATATTCAAGGTGGGAGATGCTTGCCTTGTGAACAACTACAGGCCTGTGTCTCTACTGTGTGGGTTTTCGAAGGTTTTTGAAATTGTTGTGCAAAGGCGACTTTCTTTTTATTTCCGCCAAAAATCAATCCTGCGCAGCATGGATTCCTTCAGGGAGATCAGTTGAAACTAACCTATGCACATTCTTCAATTACTCGTCTCCGGTCGTTTTTGACCAGGGGCAAGTTGATACTGTGTACTTTGATATGTCGAAGGCATTCGATACGGTGAATCATGTTTTGCTATTGTCGAAACTGCGGTTGTATGGTTTATGTCCTTTGTATCTTGCTTGGTTTGAATCATACCTTTCTTCGCGTACAAACGCGGTTCGGATTTCGAATATTTTATCTGATCATTTCATCTCAACGTCAGGCGTTCCACAGGGCTCAAACTTGGGCCCTCTCCTTTTTCTAATTTTTATAAATGATATTGTTTCCGCTGTCAAGAGTGCTAAGATTCTACTGTTCGCAGACGACATCAAGCTTTATTTCTCGGTGCGTGGCTTAGACGATTGTTTATTACTAAAACAGGATATTGACCGTGTGTCAGTGTGGTGCTCATCTAATCTATTGTTCCTTAACACACAAAAAACAAAAAGTTATTTCTTTGTCCAGAAAGCGTGACCCGATTGTTTTTTCAATATACGCTACCGAATGCGACAATGATTCAGCGTGTGACCACCATGCGTGACCTTGGCGTTATCGTTGATAGCCGTCTTTCATTCAAAGAACACGTCACTTCAATGGTGGGTACTTCCCTACGTGTACTGGGGCTGATTTCACGTATGACGCGGGAGTTTTCGAGTTACAGATGTTTGGTTCATTTGTTTTGTTCCTTGGTTCGACCAAGACTTGAATTCAGTTCCGTAGTGTGGAACTCCTTTTCTGTGAATCACTGCAACGAAATTGAAAGAGTTCAGGAGCGTCTGGTTCGAATTGCATACGATAGATACTTTAATCGTCGTTGTTATTATAGTTACGAATCACTACTTAAATATCTTAACTTACGAGAGCTAAGTAAACGGCGTACCATTCGTGATTTGTCGTTTTTACATAAAGTCATCTGTGGTAGAATTGATAGTATTTCACTCTTATCATCTGTGAACTTTCATGTACCTTTTCGTACTCGTAGATTTCTTTTGCAATTTTACCCAAATACACCATACCATGCCTCGCCAATGTCTAGGATCCAGCACCTTTATAACGAGCTTTCTGTTCCTGATCTTGACATCTACGCAGATACGTTTTTAAAAATGGTGAAGCATTTATAGAGTGTGAAATTTTGTTTGCGTTTCTAGCATTGTGTTTTCTTTTGATTTTAGCGCTTTGTGTTAACTGTAGCGTCTTGGTATATGTGTGTATTGCGTTTGTTAATTTTGTGGCTAGTATTGATTAACCTGTGCCTCAACCTGTGCCTCAACAGACAGATGCATCTTTAATGTGATGGTTATTTTGTTTATAGTGTACCAATAAGTAGGCCTTCGTGGCCGTTTTGGACACTGCCAGAAAATAAAGTATATTATTATTATTAATATAGTTTCCAAGAAGGCCTCGACAGTTCCACTAGACAAGAAGTGGAGACATTATTACAAGAAAATAGGTGCAGATATAAGGAACACAATTAATTAATTAATCCAACACAGAAATAAAATTCTCATGGTAGACTACTTTGGTGGAATTACTTTTTTTCCCGTGATTTTCTCAGTTTTGGGTGTCTCCCCCTCCATTGTCTTCCTGGTCGGACGAAAGAGCAGAAGCTAAGTGGCCTCGTCCCTCGCTTCCACCTCTTGACGAGACTTGTCGTGTAGGTCTGGGCAGAGTCGATTCACGGGTCAGGACACCCCGGCCACGACCGCCCCCACTCAAAGGGACAGCAGTGGAGGTGCTGGGCTGTGCATCACCCAACTCCGTCCGTCCCTACCCCTGCTGCTGAAGGAGCGGCACGATACCGCTCCTTGGATGACGCCCTTTCCCGTGAGTTGGGGCGAGATTCTCGCTCTTTCTTCATGGGGGGAGACCTCGGAGTAGGGACAGACAGAGGGGCTTCCTGTTTGTCCCTTGGTCGAGGGGCAGCTGGTGCACCCCCTCCAAAAGCCATCATCACTCCTGGGGGTTGGGGACTGAAAAGCCACTGCCAGGACCTCAGGCAAGACCTGGGTGACTTTCGATTCTGTTCGCGGTGCTGGTCCCTTCCGCACCGCCTGTGCCAACGTGCCTTTTTGCCAAAAAGGAAATCTGCTGATTTGCCTCCTGGTAAGTAATATGCTTTTATGCTTTAAAGATTACAGTTTGCTTCCTCTTTCCATTGCGTACATATTCTAGCATAAGCTGCATGGTTACCTTGGCGATTGACACATTTGACGATATTCTTACAAATTTAGTAACATGATCAGTACTGCCACACTTCGCGAAGGTTCCACGGACTCGACAGTTCCGCGAGCCATGCCCGAAGCACTAACGTCGGATACATCTCTGTGGATTAGGAATAAAGAGTCGGATTTTACAGTGTAATTAACCAGCTTTAACGGTCGCAGGAAGCGTGTGCAACTCAAAAGTCAAGCACTCAAATGCTTGGTTTTGCTGCTCCTGCCCATCTCTACGGATGTTCATTCGCTTAATGCCCACCACTGCCTGTTTCTGGAGCCCAGCCAGTGTCTCATCCTCACCAGTGGCGTGGCGGAGAAAGGCTCACCCTGAGTTAAATTATTATGTAAAGTGGTCGTTCTCATTTAATAGCAGTAGTGCTTCAAAGGTTTAGAGCTCCTCTCAGGCAGGCGGTACACCGTGCAACAGGGTTAGCGCGAAGCGAGTTTTCGCATTTTACTTAGAGAAGGGGTTGATCAGCGTCAAAATCGCATAAGTTTGTGCCCCGAATGAGCAATTTCTACCAGACTAGTAGTTTTGATAACAACCACTAAAAAAGGAAAAGAAAAAAGAAAAAAAGAAGAAAAGCCCCTTGTTCGTTTTTGTTTACATGGTCACGCGGTGCACACACTTTACATCGGGTCGCTCTGCAAAAAGATTGTTTTTAATTTATATCAGACTAATATTGCTGTAGTCAGAAAGTGTTGATTATGTATCACTATAAGCATTTTTAAACAAGGTAAGTTGTTTGATCAATGCTTCCGATCAGTGAGAACAATACGGAAAAAATGAATTACTGCAATTTTAGCAACTTTTTGTTCATGAAAACCCCCTCATTCATACTATAACAAACACAGCTTAGGTTACTGTTAGTGAAAAAGCTGTATTGGCTTTTTTTTTGCGCCATCTGATTTTTTTTGCAAAAAGATGTGAGATAACTGATGAACGAAGTTGTAGGTAGAAATAAAGCTCAACGCATCGATTTGCACCGAAGACCACTGCTTTTTACGCGTGTTCAGTCCGATAGAAATCTTTCTCCTGTGATTATTCTTTGATTTAAGTACAGAACATATGCACATTTTGAAAACACATGATACACAAGTGGTAAATAAAAATAAATTGAGTATTATTTTTGCGAGAGAAGTTTGGTGTAAATTCTCCACCCTGACTGTAGCCCTTCTCCCGTTTTTATGTCAACCAATTTCGCGTGAGTGTTACCATATTTAATTCTGACGTACACGGGTTAGTGAAAATACGACCTTTTTTTATTATTTTACGTTCGAATGAGGTATGAACTGAAACCACGGCTTATTAAACAAATGGTGAAATGTGTAGATTTGGCAATCTAATATCGGTATACTACATAACATGTCAATTGGAAAATAAATATCCAGAAACTAATCAAGCTGCAGCTCTTTATGTTGGTTATATTTTCTCCTTTTATTTTTTTTAATTAGCATTCTATTGAAATTATTTCTTTTAGTTTTGTCGGGCGACGCCTCGGGTGTTACATAACGTTTTTATATCTCAAAAATAATTTTTTCTAGTGAAGTGCACAATGACCGCATGTGTATAAGGCATCCCAGCATGCTTCAGTTGAGTTAACTTATTTCACTTGAGTGAACGCTGGATTTTAGATTAGTAAGTGTTTATCTCCGCATCCGTGAAAAGGCAGATGTTTTTCTCCGCATCGGACAGTTCTCCGGTGAGCTCGACTTTTCTTCGCCGCCCAGTTACCTCAAGGGTATCTTTGCAAGCCAAGGTCACTAAAACCTCAATGCGCCACACTCACTCCCCAAAGAGCACAACCCATAAAAACTTCTCACTAAAGAATGCTGCTTACACACTCACTCTCCTCCTGGATAAATTAGAACTTGTCTCAATCATTCTGATGAACCCGGTGAGCTCATGAGTGTACCCTGAATGCTACGCATCCGAAGCCACGCAAAGCTTCGTGTAACCAAGCACAGGAGATCATAACGCATCCATAATGCACCCACGACACATTCTGTCACTGCCACCAACCCGAACATGTTTTGGTGCACTCTTGACATTCTTATGCCTATTACAAGCTAACTCATTACAAACCAACAATTTCCGTATTTTTTAAATTGCGGAATTTCGCCCCACGGGTTATATTTCTTGTTCGATTTGTTGAAGAGAATATTGAAGCTTGCTCTCGCATATATTGCGGTCATAATAATACACATACGCAGGATTTTCACTGTACTTTTTCCGCGTCGACCGTATAGATATATGGGTGCAACAAGCAACTTATATGCCCAACATTTTTTTAATTGAAACGTTAAACATTTTTGGCTAGGTGTTCGGCATCTCATGAAGCCCATAACTGAAGCCTGGATAAAAGCGGGGTCGCGAAGCTTGACATTGATTGGTTTTGAGTGTTTCTGTGTGTGTTGTGAGGGGGGGGGGGGTTATCGCAGTAATAAAGTTTTTGTGCCAGGTGGGAATCAAACCCAAGCTATTTAGATTATTATTCGAGTGTGTTTCCAGCGTGTCATGACACTTTGTTTATTGCCAGGTTGACATTACACGAACATACATTTCTCAAGTCCAATGACATTCGCCAAGCATACACAATGACATCTCTCAATGCGTAAAAACCTATCCATAAACACCAGCCAAGTCTCGACTTGCGTGAAGTGATCACACACATTTTAAAGTAACAAGGACGTTTAGGGCTGGCAGCCAATCAGGGTGTTCTTCGAAGGTTCTGCAAGCCTCTAATTTTACGGATGCTTTGAAAAAAATAGTTACACACTGGTCACGCGTCAACGTCTGCATACCGTACTGCCATACGGCTCAGCGAAGTACTGTGGATCGCGATGAACATGATTCAATCACAAGAAAAAGGGTCAGTGTTCTCAACTCGCAAGGGACGTTTCCTGTATGCACTTAACAGAAGGTCTTTTTTCAAGGTTCGCTGGAGAACGTCCCAATAAAACACAGCGTCCCAGTAATCCAGGAACACGTGCTCGATAGCTTCGGGTTTCTTACACAACAAACAGTTCACGGGGCAAGGAACAAACACACCCTTCTCATGGAGCCATGCTTTGACTGAAAGTGTCCCGATATTGAATTAAACAAAAAGGTCTTTATGTCATCATTTTCTTTACGCGACAAAGTACGTCCTGACCTGTGTATGCACTGTATAACATTCTATACATTGGGGTCGCAAAATACAAAACAATTAAATAATCCGTAAGCCAATTTTATAAAACACCGCACAAAAATTCTGCTCAAAAACGCGCGGCTAAAAACCTATAGGCGCAAACCACTTTTAAGTATGCATCATTGGCCCAGTTACGCTGTCCACGACAATTGAACCCGAAGGAACGTCCGTAAAAGGGGTCCCTTTGATCACGTAGAAAAATAAAGTGATTAAAACTTGGCTAATAAACAAATGAGACAGAGAAAGACCTCCGCAACTAACACCTCTAAACAAATTATCCCGACTGGTACGCTCCCATGAGGAGGCCCACACGAAAATTTCGAAAGCCCGATGCAGCCTCTGGATGGATATACGTGACAGTGCAATACCTGGAAAAATGTACCACAAATCGACAAAAAAATAAATTGCAATTAGTAGCTCGCGCGAAATTTGGCAAATGGCGACAACCGTTCTGTGTTGTTTTCTCGCGGAGCAAGTCAGTTCCCCCCGACAAAGAAACGTTGTTCCGGTGGTACTCTAAAGGCACACTCAGATAGCGGGTAGGTAGAGAGGACCATCCAAATTTGCGTACACTTTTGGCTCGGATGGCCACTCACCATGCCAAAGACCCGCAAACTTTGCCCAGTTCACGGAGCACCCAGTTGGCGAGCAGAAGGCTATTGGGATTTGAACTACTTTTTTAACGCTTTCTCTCTTGGTACAACAAATCGCGATGTCGTCCGCGTAAGCCAGTATTCGGACCTCGCAAGTATTCAACATAAAACCCTGAACACTAGGGACAGGGATTATTCGCAAACAAAAAGGTTCTGTATACAAAGCAAAAAGTAGCGGCGAAAGAGGGCATGCCTGGTCTAACCGAGGATGGCTGGGCATTCGCTTACACTCTTAATGATTATAAGACTCGTCGTACAATTGTGGTATGCCATTTGAACTCCTTCCAAAATAACAGGACCTACACCTATATGGCCCGAAATGCTAAAAAGAACTTCATGGGATACTCTGTCAAAAGCTTTCTCTAAATCAACTTGCATCATCGCTACCTTCCTTATCTCGGCATCATAGTACTCCAAAATACTGCGCGCGACATGGACGTTGGTCAAAATACTTCGGCCCTGAATTTTACACGTTTGGTGTGGCTCTACAACACTCTTTATCAGGCGGTGCAGCCGCCGACTAAGGACTTTCATTATAATTTTATAATCCATGTGAGCGAGACTAATAGGACGATAGGAATTGACACTTCATATGTTTAATCGTATCCTCACACTTAGGGATCAAGACAGTGTGCATACGCAAACACGAGGGCGGTAAACATTTCTGCTTATACGCTTCACTAAACACATCCAGCAAAATAGGAGCAAACTTATGCTTAAACGTTTTATAAAAAAAGAAAAAAAAAGAACTTAGGGTTAGGCGATTTACCACGTTTCAACGCGTCTATTGCTCTCGAATCGGAAAGAGTTATCGGCGCCTCCAGAAAAAATTTTTTTTCGCTATCTATCGTCGGCATTTAAGTTGAAAACTGAGTTTGAGACACAGGGTTTTGTAAGGTCTAGCAATTATGTAACTTCTCGTAATGTGTGACGAATAGACTTTCGATAACTTTTCCCTCTCGGGACACTCACTTGTTGGTGTTCTATTTCTACTATGGCATTACCTCGTGCATATCTCTTTTCCGCCGCAACCATCCTCTTTGTTTGCGTCTTCCCCAATAAAAAAACATTTCCGACCGCGCTCGTATAGCAGCCCATCTGAAATGCTCTTCTAGTACCTTGAGTTGAGCTTTTATATTGTTGATGTCTTCCATGAATACGCCGGGTGACTGGCAATCATCACCTAAAAGTTTCTTTAGGTTATCACGTAACACATTTTCGTTTTTCTTCTGATGGTGCCCAAGATTACATGTCTTCACAATTGCGGTTAATTTAACTTCTTGTTTAAATGTCTCCCAGTGCTCAATGACACTGCAAACCTAAAAAACAACAATCATCACGAAGGAGCTTCGCATGGAGCTTCCACAAGTCCCACAATAAATTTGTACCTATTTTGTTTTCTCCCACTTGAATACAAACAAGACAACTTACAAATAAACGTAATTGACCGAGACCATGTACTAGGGGGTCAAATTTGACGAAACATAAGCCCGATCCAGAGTAGCATGGCTGACGACTTGAAAATGAAAGTATACTTCATGCCCTGAGTTTTCAATATATTATTTAAAACAGCAAGACTTCCACCACTATTGCGCGTCCTATTGGTCGGACCCTCCCTTCTACATACACAATTGAAATCGCCCAAAAGAATAATATTTCGATCCCACTGACACACGTGTTGAAGAAAAAAACATACGGCGTTCATACGCTTGTTAGGCGCATATACACTCATTACACGCCGTTCAAGGCCGAACGCAGGCGTAATCGCACATAATAAACCTGCCAGATGGGCATGTCGAAACAGATTGGACGAAGGCACCATTAGATTTCTTTAGATACAAGCATCAACCCGAAGACAAACCAACATCGTGACTAAAGCCGGAATCACACTGCTTAAACTCCATACAAAAAATAAATAAAGAAAAAAGAAAAACATTCTGCATACACATTTTAACGCAAGTCACCGCGAGATCCGTGCTTTGAATACCGCATGGCAATGAGCTCAAGGAGGAACATGGGCACGCGGCACTCGTGTTTGCAGATTGTGTTTTGTACGATGTGTGGGTAGGTTGACCTCGGATATACAAATACGTCTTAACAAATCATAAACGGGCGCAACGGTCAGTGAACAGCCGGTCGAGCTGCAGTTGCCGACGCTTAGCCGCAACTCCCTGGACGTTAAGCGTAGCAACACTAAGGGAACTTTCAAGAGTTACTGTTATCGAGCAAGTCAAAGACTTCCAGCGTGGCTATCACCCATTGGTACGCCAGAAAGGTAGCCGCTGCAGCCCCTGAACGCCCCTGAGACTTCGCGTTGCATCGGGGAAGCGACGACGCGATACCGCTAACCACGGCTGCCTCCCGGCCATCCCCTCTTGCCCTCCGCCACGAGGCGCCAACGCTCTGTCTGCTCGAGAGGCTCCTTGGGCCTCTCTAACAGCTAGCTTAAAGGGGCTATGCAACGATTTTTGTACTTTACGCAAATACCGCTTAGAACGGATCCCTGACGTTAATGACCTGTGAAACACCCGTTCGATTTTTCACCCCACGTAATTGAAGTCGCAGAAAAATTAAAGAAAAACGAGCAGCGTTCACCCCCTCAACTCGCAGCCAGAGCAAGCGGCAACCTGGAGCCGATTATATGCCGCCAATGTTGATCATAGCCACGCGCTGGGGTTGGCAAGGCACAGGACACGTGCTGGGTTCAGAC
>JAZHYW010067687.1:0-10405 GCA_037355805.1 Ixodes ricinus | reverse complement strand
TCCGGTTCAGTTCCAAGATGGCGGTGACGATTTCGGTTCGGTTCAGTTCCGGTTCGGCTAAAAATAACGGTTCTGTTCCGGTTTTCGGTTCGGTTCGGTTCCGGTTCGACACCCTGGTCATAAGCGATGGTTCCAGATCTGTGTGTTGGGCATACCAAGTCGACGGCAGGGCCTGAATCACGAAGAGGTACTGAACACCACTGATCACGTCGCGTCTGGGCTGAGTATAAAAATAAGTAGTAAAACTAAAGCATGCTCGTCATCCTCTCTATGAGCAGAGTTCCACTTTGATTTCCTCTGTCTGAACTTGCGAACCTCGGTGCATCAAATTTATTTCATCAAATTTGATAAATGATGCATATGCATTTTTTTCTAAATAAAAATAAAGTAGCCACCAACATTTGTTTTCTTACGGTCAACATTTTTGTATAATTCATTTACTTGGAAGACAAGCTGAACGAGTAAATAATGAAAGCAAACAAAGAGAATTCGGTTCACGTCGGAATATTAAGCTGCACTCACAGAATACATATTACAAAAACATTATGCAGACATCGTCTGAAGCATGTTTCTTCCTTGCATGATCGTCTTGTCACATTGGTCATAAAGAAACGACTTTAAAGGTGCTCGAAGTACTAGTGTACTGTCCAGACCATTTATAGCGAAGCATATTATAACGAAATAGCGGCTACAGCGAAGCAATCACGATTTCATTCTCTTTGCACTTCGTTAACCGAAGTCGGTTATAAGTTATAACGAACAAGCGGATATAGCAAAGCGATTTCCAATTCCCGTTGACTTCGTTATAACCGGTTTCGACAGTATGTATGAAGCCAACGTGTTCCGAACGTGCACAAAGCGTGCCCGCATGATAAATCCTTCGTCATGTCTGCATCGACCACCCTGTCTTCTGCACGATGTGTATGGGCAGTGTGTGTCTGCTTCTTAGAGTGGTTCGAGTTGCGTTGTGAACAAATAGCCATCCTCAGTCACTCTCGGCCGAAATCCCTGTAATTTCACCCGGCGCACGCTAATAACATCCTGAATACTAAAAAAAAGAAAAGAAAACTCGCCTATGACTTTAACGAATATTGAAGCCGTGCTCTCCGTCCCCGCGCAATCTACCGAGCTCATCGTTGCAGTCTACAAAGTGTCTTCGATGAACAATCGGCCTAGATATACGGGCAACAAATCTGCGTACTATATACGTCGTCGACCCGTCATTTCACGAGTTCCACTTTACACCTCTCAGACTGGTTCAGCGGTGCCGTGGTGTCAGACCCCGCAGTCCTGTCTAGGCGAGGGTAGGCATTGTCGACGACACAGGTGTGTCAAGGCACGGGAACTCGGCTCTGCCTCCGTAGATCCTCTGCATAATAGTCCTTTATTTGCCTCCAGATCGAGCTAGAGGTGGCGCTACTGTCGCGCTATCATCATCATCAAAGCAGGGATAGAAGCATGGCCGCCCCATAGGCTCTCCATGTTCGCGCTCGAGGCGGTGTAGACTCTTGCGTTAATGTTGTCGCACAGTATCGGTGGGAAAACAAATTTAGCTGAATATGGAGTCGTACCATTCTGTGCTGCAGTGAAGATCGAATCGTGTTACCAGCGTACGACCTCAAATTTAAATAATCGCGTGTGTGGTGTGTCGTCTGCTCTAGGCAGGCGTTGAGAAGCATTGGATCACCTCGACGGATGCCTGCCTTCGGTTGAACTGCACTATTTATATCAACGATTTGTTTCTTTTAAAGTAGATGTATCGGCTAACCAGCGTCGGAATTCATATAAAAAAATGAATTCGAACCCAGATAGCATAATACGGGCTCTGTGGGCTGTGAAATCGCAAGTTCTATATATTTTTTTTTGCATTTTTTAGCTTTTGCAGTAATATAAATATTTAGCATGAAAAGAAGTTAGTGCTCTACCGGAAATTAACGTGCTATAGAGTTCCGCTGCAGTCAATGTTTCCCTTTACTGTACCATGGTGTGGGTAAGGTTTTCCGAGTCGGAACAATTCTACTACATTGCGATGAAGAGAAGGCGCTTCTTCTGGTCACGATCTCGAAACTGTTCGTTGGCAAAACAAATAAAACAAGTAAAACAAACTATTTTAATACATGTGCCGCGAGTGGAACAAACGGGTGTAGCCGAGCTACCGCAGTAGCGTGCGTGTTATTAGATGCTTTTCTCGGCAGTATAAGCTCATTCGCTTCAATTTTCTCGGTGAGGGCTGCGGATGTCAAAAGGTTAATATTATAAATTTGTGGCTAAATAATACTCTATTAAAACATAGTAGACTCCAACTCTAACAAACGACCCGCACCACGGCACAGACGGCGTCGGCCACAGCGACACTCTTTACTGATTAGGGCTATAGCGACTCTCATGAAACTTTCCGATCACCCTCCACCCTCACCTAACGCATATCGGGATTGTGCAGTTCATCAATTAAGCTTCAGATTAATCGAATAATGCTTTAATCGCGATATTCCTTTTGCCGTTTAATCGGCATCTAGTGCTGGATAAAGTCGGGAAAAAGTAAAATATGCCTGCTTTAATATTTCTGACGTTTTTGTATATATTGGGACACAGGCTTGCACGGTATACCACTTCAGCATGCTTGTGATTGTTATCGAGGGTGATTATACTGTTTAAATAATAACTTTAAAAAATACTTCACTTTCAAAGGCTTCCCGTGTTCGTAATTCTGCTCTGTAGGCGTCACATTGTGAAGTTTAATATGGGAATGCAATATGACCCCTATAACATAGTTAAACTAGTTTAAAAAAGTGTTGTTTAACGTCTTTCATGCAATATGACCGGGGAAAAATCAGATAGCGGATTTATGAATTGAGTAGTCTATGAAAAGAGTAGCGGTCAGTCGGATTCTTTTCTGTTCAATATGTCTTCAAACCAACTCACCCAGCTCGCCCAACTTACAACTCTTCTGCAGTCGGAATAATTTTTTAATCAAACCACAGCTCCAATCAAAATTCAATGTTTGATGAAAGCTATGGTTTGTGCGGGATAACAAAACTATTTGGGACTAGCGGTTGTATACAAACCACAACACTAATAATATGGAAGCATCCGAATTTATAATATTCACTTTGCTGAATTTCCATGCCAGTGAAACGATACAACATAACCTTTAGTAGCAAGAAACAACAACAAAAAGCACAATCGTTTCATGGGGAGGGCTCAGCTCAGCCGGAAACATGCTTACGTCGTCAAAATCCATGCTTCTGAACGGGCGACTGTAGCAGACGACGCACGGCGGTATGCTCGCTTTCGCATGTTTCCGATTTCGGCCGCACGATGGCGACACAGTTCGATCTCGAGGCGAATAGAGCGCCTACTTCGTTTCAGCTTGGGTCCAGACGCAGCCGATGCTGCGAGCGCGAGCGTGTGGCCCTGAACAGTGCTTGCATTGCACGAGCGCGTGCTTGGCAGGGACGCTGAAAGCCCGGAGCTCGCGCTTGCAGCATCGCCTGCGTCTGGACCCAAGCTGAAACGAAGTATAGATCTCCGCCGTTGCGCCGGAGGGTCATAACCCGCGCATGCGCCTATGCCTCCAGGATTAGGTGGTGGTCCTCTTTGACGAAAATCAGATTGGGGACAAATCACGACCGTGACTCACGGGGCTGGAAAGGGGCTGCGCCCTTCTGTTCTTTAAATGGGAAAGAAAAAAGAAGGGGTGGAGGGGGGGGGAGGAATGCGGCCGCCGCCAGTTTGTTTTGAAGTCACCCTTGCGTGAGCGTAATCCCGGGCTAGGCGGGACTACATAGCCCTCGGCGTGGCCTCCATCTCGATTTTGACGCCGAATAACAATTGGCGCATAAATCCGGCGTATTAAACCGCTCACGTGCAGTATACTTAGCGGTGGGGAGAGTTGTGTAGCTGGAAGCGCATTATGTCTTAGTTTGTTGTTGTTTTCGTTTTAATTTTTAATTCGATCGCGCGGTTGTTAGGATTTTCCGTGAGGGAGACGCAACGAATATTTAAGCAGCTGTGGTCTGTGTCTGTGCAGATAAAAAAAATCCATGAATTAAAAAGGAACTGGCAAGTAACGGCCATATCGATAGGAATCCAACTCATACTGTGTAACAGGCTTACAGCGCCAGGCGTTTTGTACACTCCAATCTTGAGCAACACGGTGTTGCAGTAGCTATTGGCTATTGAATTTTCCAGATCTTTTCATATGACATGAATTCCCCTGTTTCTACTTGTATCAAGTTCTAGCTTCGGATGCACGGCTGTCGCTGAGTCGCGACCGCAGCAAGAAATGATGAGATCATGCCATATTTAGACGAAGTGGAAGGTCTGTCCTCTTTCTGTTATCACGGCAGTTACCACCTATAATTTTCCACCATATGGCTTCTCGAAAGCTGCGTACTTCCACCGCCACATGAATTCTGGAAGGTAGCGACACACCTTCTGTTATGCAAGGCAGGCAATTCGGCATTGAAAACTAAGCACGGAAGACCGTTGATTAGGGAGAAGTTGATAAAAAGTATTATTTTTGCATTTAATGTGAAAACATTATCACACCCATAAAACGTAGCGTCTGTAACCGCAAAAAAAAAAATAGCGAAACAAATGCCGATTTTGCCATTGGCTGAGCTAAACGGCTCCTAGATAGCCATTGGCAGCCGCTTCACGACAGTGCGTGCTCGGCCGCCGCTGTCGTGTCAGGCGTTGCCGGAGGGGGAAGGAAGGGGGGAGGGGGAACTGTGGCTGCTTGACGAGAGCGCGCGGTCGGCAGCCTCGGCAGAGCGGAAGGACGACATTCATGCTTTCGCGTTCACAACTCATAAGATGTGCTTGGGTGTCCTCGGAATATTTTGTTTTCATGGTTAATTTTTTTGCGTAAAAGAGCATGCAATTATACGTATATCTATCACATATAAATCATTAAGGCTCATAAAAGCTAAGGATTACGTGCTTCCACATTTAAGGGCGAACCTCTGGAAGGAATGTATATCACAATCATGTGGTATAAACAGTCCAAAGATCATGGTCCTGTATCTATCACTGCGCGGACCGATATCTTTTTCATGTTACCACTAAACGAAAGAAGTATAAGTACATCTTGTATATCTGGTCGCATATTCATAAGAAACGTTGAAATTTAATTTATACACCTATTGCATTTTTCGCCTGCAGAAATTCTAAATAAAATAGTAATATCACCTTAGAAATAACTACTTAGAAACTAGGGCGGAATTTATTCTTATATCCTACATCAAACGCGGCGGCGATTCATACAGCAAAAGTCCCAGTATTTTTATTTGATTTTCTGGTTAAGTCATTGATGCGTATTTATTTATTTAACAATACTACCTGGCCCAAAGGGGCCGTGGTAGGAAAAAGGGAAAGAATACAAAAATAAAGAAAATACAATTGAACACCAGGAATACTGTGACCCAAAACACTTTACTATATATGTAGCATCCAGCTGACAAAACAATAAATATTAACAAGACAGAGTCTGAATTGGCGACATCAGCGTGCAACTTGTTCTGAATTGGCGACATCAGCGTGCAGAAATGTGGTCCAACACATTATGCAATATAATATATATCACCCAGCATACAAGACAATAACTATAAACAAGCCATTGAACGTGAGAAAAAAAATGCAATCTGTTTTGAAAAAAAAAGACGCTGGCTTTATTGATAAAATGGTTAATAGAGTCTGAATTGGTAATATCAACGTGCTTCACTCTCAAATATTTCTTGTACGAAATCAGATTTCTGATGGTATACCTAAAAAACTATTTTTAATATGCATTATGTTATATTTGAGATCTACCCCTGAGAAGTACGAACAGGCACAGCCTGACTCATGGGTTAATTGTGGGTATCTGTGCGTGAGCAGATTTTTTCAATGACTCAACACAAAAACCCCAAAAGCTCGGAGAGCTATAAAGAAATAAAATGTTCTGACGCAGAGATTAAATAAAATACTATTTCTCGTTCGATGCTGTCCCTGCAGTGAACAATTCGGAAAAAATAACGAGCATAAAATGTTCTTATATCAGCAAAGAAGGAAATTACGTTGAGCATTTTGGAAGAGGTAGAATACAAATATTACCTGTAACGGACTCGGAATGCGATGCGAAAAAAAGCAGGGGCGTATAAAATAGAAGCATCCTCTCATTCAAGACTTGTCCATCTCGTGGGTACTATCTCCCTCGGTACGCAAGTGTATGACACCCGGTCCCCAGTTCAGAGAGGACCGGTCATCGCGGGCCGTCTGTAATTGACTACTTATTGATCTACCACATTTGTCTACTCCGCTCACGGTACTCACGTTCACCGGCAATTTTCCGCCTCTATTTGGCCCATTGCTCCTTTCGGCCGACCCTGTACAATAAATGAGGACAAAGTAAACAACTAAAAGTAAAACCAGTTTGTATAAAGAAACACGTTGCATTAAAAAAAGTACAATATGCAACGTCTCGTTCAGATAAAAACTATATTTTTAATAGTTAGCCAGAACAGGGCATAAACAAATTTATAAATATACATTTTGCACGCCCCTGAATCGTCCACAATTAGTGATGTCCACCGGATTTTCAGATAGGTAATTGTATGTATGAACAGTGAAAATTTAGTCAATTCTAACCTGCCCAAGATACGCTCGAAACCAGGGCCCAGCGTTGATAACACATAATTCCGTAAATTAAAAAAAAAAGTGGAAATTAGGGAAACAATGAAAGAAAGAGAGAAACAAAGTTTTAGAATAGAAAGTTATTAATGTGTTAAACTCTTGACGCTATGATACTTTTTTCACATTTCCGACACGCAAATGTTGTCAAAACTACGTTCGTGGTGTTTCCAGCTTAAGAAAACAATTCAGGAAAGTCCAACGAAGACATTGAACACGCTGCCAATGACGGCAGTAGGGATAGAACACAAACCTAAAGGCAGATAAATGTTCATTTTTTTTCTTCTTCAAAGTATTCTATTAGGATATCGAGGACCCCGTGGTGACCTGTAAACAACAAGGGGAGGAGGAGAACGACAAGCCAGCTTTCCCGTCGGGAATTCACCGAAAGGAACAGGCGTTGAATCGAATTATCTCCATTTCTATAGTGTTTAGAATACTGCCACAAGCCAGAGGAGCGGCACGTGTGGTACTGTCCGGCGTCTTTCCCTTAAGCCAACGGCCTGAAGAGAGCCCTGCCGTGGGTGTACCTGCAGTACATACATGGAACTCTCCGCTGGAACCGCTTGAAGTATTTACTCGGCTCTCGGAGGCTCGTGTTCCTCGAACCACTTCAACATTCCCATTCGTCATTTTCGTGTCTCTTTTTTTTTTTTTTTGTGGTGGGGGGGGGGGGGGGGGGGGTCTTGACATTTCCTGCTTCTTCTTCCGTTGTATGTAACCTCGTCTCTATTTCTGCTTCTGATTATTTAAGTTGCGCACTGCGTCTACGTTTCCCGCGGTCTTCGGCCAACAAGTATCCAGACACCAGCTGCACGTGAAACATGATTGACTTCTCTCTTCCCCCGGTGTTTCATAGTGTTCTTTTGCTCATTCTAATTTTTCTGCCAGAGAGCTTTAGGAAGACATCAGTTTTTCAACTTACGTGGTATTGAAAACCCTTTTCTTTCTTTTTTCGTGAAGGCCCTTCATTTTATGTATACGAGAATTTCTACAGGCCGTGTACAACATTCAGTTAAAGAAACTCGTTTTTGGATATAGCACATTTGAAAAAAGTATACACCTTTCCAAAAAACGCTCCTAGGCCGCCGCCATGTTGCTGATGCTGATGCGGCTGGTGCGACTCGCGCGCCCTCTATCAGCTAGAAATTTTCTGCCACTCTCTTGGAGCTGTGAAGACCCGCTCAGCGCGGTTCTCTACCTGTGTTTTTGCGGTTTTGCATTCGACGTTTTCTCGCCCCTCTTGAAAGTTTCCACTTAATTTTTTTTATGCGTGCTGCGTACCCTTTCTGTGTTATCTTCCATTGTGCGAAATAAGGCTGGTAAGTGCCTGCCATTCAAGCTTTTCTGCTTAACATTCACGGGAAACGAAGAAGGTGAAGAGCGTCGAACGACCCTCGACGCGATTTTGCGAACATTGTTCTCCCCCTCCCAGAGATAATCCGCGTAGAATCCTCAGTCATCTCCAAAAATAGTTGTCCGGGTTGGGGTGGGAAACGGGTCAGTCGCGTTCGATCCTTTGACTTGGTGCTGTTGTGAAAAAAGGAAGCTCTCCACGAAACGTGCCCCAAAACGAAGTCATCTTGGATTCCGTCCGATCGTCAAGATGTGACTGTTGTCGACTGTGACTGTGTTATTTGAGATCTTTCTCAAATAAATTCTTTTCGGATAACGCTGCATCGTGTGGTACGTACAATATATTGTTCGAATGTTAACACTTTCTAAATTGTATGTCTGTGTCCTGTTCATCGCTAAACACGTTATTTGTGAGCGTGACAAATGCATGCCTTTCGGCTCTCTTCTGTTGTAATTTATTTTTGACAGCTAAGCGCTTTGTCGTTTGTCAATCGGCGAATCGCGCGGAGCCGTCAAAACTTATCGTAAAAAAACACAAAAACTAGAACTATACATTCAAGTCGCATTCGTTCTGTCGCGCGCGTACCCAACAAAAATAGTAAATAGATTTTTTTTTTCTTCTTTCAAATGTGGTACAATGCTTTCTCAATGACCTCGGGAAAATGCATGCACCATGAAACACAAAATACAGCGGGAAAAGATGAGAATTTATCCGCCAGCAGTGTTTAAAACTGCGCCTACGCAGGCTGCGCCTATCGAAATCACAGCTCCACTCGGTTAGGGTTAGCAGGGACGCCGGTGAGAGCCTAGCCTCAAACCCAGTGACTGGGCTCGAAAACGGTTTGCTGCCCCTGGGGTCGAGTCTTTTTTGGAAAGGTGTATACCACAGATAAATAAAATAAGGCGTGTAAAAGCTCCGAACCCCTTCAAACGTAAAACTAATCTATACATTATCTCAAACTTACAGCTTGCTTTTGAATAGTTCACGGAAAAAAAATACATACAACTTGAATTCGAATCTTAACTCCGAAACTATCCCCCAATCGCTCTACGCGCCTTAAGATTGTTTAAAGTTTCCCCCTGAGAGTTTCTGAAAGTTTAAAGCGAACGGCAATTCGAAGCGCGCACCTCGCCACTGATCGTTAACGCATTCCGCCGAAGAATCGATCTTGATTAGCTCAACGGAACACTGCACACGCAACTTCGCTCCACATCGGGGTTCGCTGAACGGCGATTAATTTTCACGCACCGTGGATACGGGAGATCATTAACACGTTGTCACGGAACTTTTCTCTCTCCCGACAGTTTCCATCAGGATGTTTGAACACTAAAACAGACAAGAACCCCTCGCGCAGGACTTGCACACGAGTGCGCGCCACCGTATCCGGCTGGGAATTTTAAAAGGGGTGAACGCAATGTTCATATTATAAGACACTGGCAGTTAATATGTTTGCAGACCCGTGAAACCTTATAAAGTAAACAGCCACATGATTGAGGTTAGCGTGAGCCGGCGTAAAAGTGGTGAGTGTTGCGCTTTGCGCACCGAGCGTACTCCGATCGTCCCACACGTTTGCAATTATAATATATTTACGCTGCAGAAACTTCTAAGCGTGTTTAGCTTAAAACATGTATACTTATACTATAAAGGATATGGTCGCAACAACATTGAGAATGTACTATATATATTCATCTCAGTTTTTCACTAATCTGTGCTGTGTTTCCCTCGTCTTACTCTTTGTGGAAATAAGTGCCAAAGGAACAGGGATTAAGAGTAGAATAAACACGACGCAGGGCACACTCTCAACTGAATTTATTAGGAGAAAAACAAACAAAGCAAAAACACCATCAGACACAACACGTCACGTTAGTCCCCGCCCAGCCCACGTTTCAAATATTCAAACTCATTCGTAGACAGAGGCGGAGAAGTATCGCTAATGCATTTTTCACCCCTACTCCTAATCTCAAACGACTTGTGAAGCTCGCGTGACACTTTGTTTTTGTACTTCGCCAAAATTTTAGTGCTGACAAATGACGGGGCGCAAAAGCATCTGTTGCAATGTACAGTCGGCACGGAATGAAACGCGAACAAGGAGCGCATGGTTTTCGACCCACGCTGAGTCACCTAGAGACGCAACACCGAAGATTTGGATGCACTGAGCAAGAGTCTAACACATCGAAGGAGGAGCCATCTTCTTGCAGCTCCCATCTGGTTCAGGTGGTGCAGCATGTAGCGAAAACCATGCACCCACTGTTCGCGTTTCATTCCGTGCCGACTGTACAGCCAAATGCCCTGACGGTGTGGCTCTAGTTGAAGTGGCGTGCTCACGGACCCGATCATCGACGCATCTTCCTGTTTGCCCTACATAGCTTAAACAAC
>JAZHYW010067686.1:0-12856 GCA_037355805.1 Ixodes ricinus | reverse complement strand
TCTAGCGTTGGAAGAATAATACGATGTTCAGCATCTCTGTTCGCCAGATACAAAGTAAAATGTATGAAGAATGCGCCTGTAAAGAGGATCTTGTAAAACAAGTAATTCGTTTTTTATAACAACATTGTTCTACACTATCCATCAAGGTGACCTTAAGAAAGTATTGATGTTTATATATATTTTTTAAAGACATCAGTAAAGTAGAAAGAGAACAATTCCATTGGCACATTTCTTTTTAAATTTCAGTCAGGAAAAGTGACGGATAAGCCTTAGCTTTAGCCCATTGTTCAACGCTTTCATGTAGAACCGTGGCCACTGAAAATAATTGATCGGAAGCAGGGTGAATAAAAAAATGATTATTTTTGTAAAGAGAAAGATAAAATAAATCAGATTTATTTTATTGCGATCAGACTTACTTGATTTAAATCGGATTTATTATATTTCAATCACTCTAGCTAGAAGTAGTGACTATCAATACACGCATAAAACATGGCAGACTATGATTAATCAACCCGCCCGATCACGGATAACGATGCAAAGAAAGAATTATAGTGAAATTAAAGTTCGGTTTTAATTAGCAACTTTTCCCATTGATGTAAGCCAGGACAGTGTCTTGAACAAAAACGCCTTGATATTTTTAGTTGGTGTAGCTAGAAAGCTTTAGTTGCGTTTTGTTCCGCGTTCTGATTTGCTTGCCACTACGCAACTGACAAACGTAGTTTAAGGCAGAGAGAAAGCACAATGCTCCGATTTGCTCAGAAGAGCACTGCCTTTTGCTTGAGTTCATCCTGGTAGAAATATTTCTTGCAAATGACAGAAAAACGATAAATAAAAGCTTTTTTCCTGAACTATTTTTTCGCGCCAGAACTATGCAGCACAGATGAATGAAACCTTGTGGAAATTTCTTGGGATGTTGGTGGACTTAAATATAACATTCTTAAAAATCGACGTTAATTTTTTTTTTCTTTCTAGGTCACATTTTTTCTTGTAAAGGACGCGCTCGCAGCGCAACGCTAGGCACTCGTACCCTTGAGTAACCTACGGGCCAATGCCCACGAGAGGTCTTCGCTGGGCCGCGCTGTCAAGGTGTGCCGCCTCTATGCTGAATTAGCTGCCCAATTCAATTGGGTAGACCTTATATACTGTACGCAGGGCTGATCTTTGGACTGAGAATATCGACAAGGAAAGATGAGTTTTAACACAGGGTGTTTTATATGACTGGTTCCTGGCGGTTTCTGTCGTACACTTTATGCTTAAAGGAAGTGTGTCTCACGAGGATTAATTGGACACGAGGATACCGCACCAGCGTTCGGCTGGGCCTTGAGGCCTCACTTATTAAATTCAAGTTCCAGTCAAACGTTGACGCAGCACACCCGACGGACGAAGCGGCTGGCTCCCGACTGACGAAGCGGCTGGCTCCCGCTTCGTCAGTCGGGAGCCAACTGCGCCCGCCGGCGTTTGGCTGCCACCGCGCGGGTGGCTCCGAGATGAAGTGCCGGCCTACGGACGTCAAAATAGCGCGCCTCCACTAGCTTCCGCTGCTCCGAAAATCCTCCACTAGCAACGCGCATACGCAGTACCAGTGTCACTCTTGCGTATAGCGTAGCGGGAGATGCAAAACGATCTAGTAAAACTTAGTGATGTTACAGATTCTTCAGGGTCCGATAAAGAAAATGAAACCCTGTTTTTCGGACTGCATTTAACAAACCGCGCATCGCAGAAAGCCGGAACTCCGTGTGAATGCGACACTAGCAATGATGATGTACACAGTTATTATGGCGTAGTTAAAAAGGAGGGAAGGGGGGGGGGGCGAGTTTCGGGCTCAAAATACTCCCCAATGGTCACCGCCTCGTGCCAGCCGCCAGTGCGTGACCCCCCCCCCCCCCTTATTTCCCTGCCCACTCCCGGCTACCTAGAATTGGCTACTACGCTTCTCCGGACTCTCGCCCACCTTACGTCACCTCACCTCACCTCTATTTCTACCTCTATCCCCCCATACCTCCCCGCTTTTCTCCCCACGCCCCATCCCCCATGAAAGCCAGTGAGAAATGCGCATTGTGCGCGTACATGGTTGGCTCTCACTTCCCCCCCCCCCCTATTCTGTTCTTACAACGCCTACAGGCACACACGCACACACCCCGTCGGCAAGAAGGTTGTTAAACTTCCGATTGTGGCGAAATTCTATGTCACAACCGCGTGATTTGTGATTTGGGGCTTGGGTGAGGAGACTAAAACAAAAACGGATTCCTGTTCTATGTTCTACGAACATTCAAGATTGATTCGTCACTCTTTTGAAGAAAAGGAAAAAAAAACGGTTGGAAAATTAATTTGTAACCTTTTAAATCAAAACGTATTGTTTCTTCATAAACAATATGCTCCTTCTCATTTCCCGACAACTCTTTCATGCTCTTTAAACAAATGTAAACGACGGGTCTTTTAATAATGCGTCCCATGCGTTCTAGGACTGCGGATATATAAAGGTCCCCGCTATTCTTTTTGATCCCTCTCACAACGAAAAGGCCAGCCGATCCACGTGAACGCTCGCTAACGGTCTTGAGGCTGTCTTGCAATGAGGTGTTCACTCATTTCGTTTCGAGGGGTTCGCGTGACACGACAGCTGGGAACCACACAGTCGACTGTATCTATCCGCTTCTCTGCAGGCATCGACTGCAGTCGGCGTCTGGATCAGGCGACGCGTGCACGCCGAGGCTCGGGTGTCTTGATGGTCTTCCATTTTTTCATGCGGAAACTCCGACCGACGCTTGCTGTGACGTCAAAGTGACGTCAGTCGCGTGCCCCCCAACGCGTGGCGTTACAATGGATGTGTCTTGTCGGTCCGCTCTTGACTTCCCGGCGCGGCAGTCCCAACTATGCGCCCTCTTTATGAATCGAGAAGGGGTTCGCCCAGCAGGAAGCACAGAGGGCCCGCACGCGGAAGGGGCAATGTCGTCCGCCTTTTTGCGCGTAACTCACGATGCGGCCGCGAGAAGGCTGCACGACCGCTTTTCACGCGCGAATGCCTGCTCGGCGTTCGAACTGTCGAAGGAAGATTGCAAAAATCTCTTTTAGTCCAACGTATAGATTCGGTCTGTCAGGGTACTTGGGTGCTCTTCACAGACGTTGTGTAAAGACTACCGTGGCCGTTCGTTCTGTGTGGCCGTTTCGCATACACCAACAGGCGGCCCTGAAGTCGCACCGCTACGATTGCGCGGCTGTCGGCTCGACGCATGCGCAGTTGGATCTTTTCACGCGAATCTCGTTTCCGCGCTGTATGCGCGGACTCGTTTGTCAACAGCGTGTTGGTCTATACGCGAGATTTGCTATGCCGAAGGGAAAGGGTTTATATATATATTATTTGTTTTTGTTTTTCTATAAATTGTTTTCTTTGTGCCATATCACTCGCGTAGGGGGAGGTTAAAGACAGATGCCTTCCAGTCGAGTTGTGGATGTGCAGAACGTTTCCTGGAGTGCTGTGGTGCCTCTATTCATGGTCGAAATGCATGAGAAGCGCGCGTATAAAAGTTAGCGCTAATGCTATGCAAAACACTCTTTTAAAATATTTTTGCGAACTTTAAAACGATTGTTTTCGATCAAAATCCAACAATGCTGCAAAGAACAAAAAATATAATTAAAAAAAATATTTAAACCTTGAGTTGGCGATTCTTTTCAAGTTGTGCACCATATAAGCTGGATTAAAAACCGTTATAAATGTTGCTTCTAGCTTAACATTTTTTCCATTTTTATCTATACTTCGCTTCACCTTATGTTGCACCGCAGCGAAAGCTAGAAGTCACGAGAGCTTGTGCCGCCGAGATGTGCCCCAAAGCAAAGGAGCTCGCGCTTGTAGCCTTTCCTGCGATACAACACACGGTGAAACAGAGTATAGTGCACCTCAGAATTCTTCCCGTTACGTCTCGCAGCACATACGAGAAAGTTGTCTCGATCATCGCCACGAATGAATTTACCTTCGTTTTTCAAATGGTAGGGTCACTGCAAAAGTCTCGAGACACTCGTCACTCATTGAATATATATATTTTTTAAACGATTACATCTTTTGAGGTATTCTTTTTGACATTTCACAGCATGACCCACCGTCCTAAAATGACCCCGGAAGCACTGGCGCCACTGGGTATCATGCACAGTGTCCAAGTGCACTTTGTAAGCTGTGACAGCATCTTCAGCGGCTTGAAATCGCGGTCCGCGCACTTTTGACCTTCCCCATCACAAACATAAATTATAATTTCAAATGTATTCGTTGAAAGGAAATGCTCCCTAATCACTTGCCTACTGACATCAAGAAAATAAATAAGTTGCATGATGTGAGGTTTCGATTGTGTAGCGGATGGGTGATCGATTCCTCTGCAGTGCCTTCGACAGAGTTGAGTTTCATGTTGGAAGAGGGGGCTCGTGAACTGTCGTGGCGCAGCTGGATTTCTGTCAAGTCAGATCTTGGGCACCTCTCCCGATTTTCTCGAGGACTGCTGGCATGCAGTAACTGTGCTTTATTTTTTTTAGAGAAACCGTGGCCATGTGTCACATAGTTGAAAAGAAGGTTGCCACCATCTTTTTCCCAACATTTCTTGGCTTCTAGATATTCGGAAATGGAGTCTGTCGAAGAAAGACCCAAACGGATGGCCGGCATTTTGTTTCGGAATCGCACGGCATATCCAAGTTTAGTTGTCCATTACCATGTCGGCTACACTACTGTACTCACAACTTTCCACACTACTGTACTCACAATCTCTGCGGCATCTTTTGGCACCCTGCTGCAGTGCCTGCTTTTGAGCTTCCGTCTAATTAGTGGGGAACCTGGCGAGGTTAGCCTCGTGGGACCCGAGAAAAATCCGGCATAGGTATTTAATATTAAATACCCTTAATTGCTTCATTAGGGGTAAGTTTGAGCATTTTTGACTTTTTTCTGCAGTGTTAGTTTGCAAGTTCAGTAAAAATGGATGTCCACCCACATGGCCAGTGGGACTTTACACTTCAAATCAAGAAAATGAACACATTTTTATTCAACATTTTATGAGCCTTATTTTTGCAAGTTAGGTTTCAGAGGGAAGAATAACAAATCTGGAGTGATACCGGCAAAAAAAAGATGCTCATTTCTTCGTATAAAAAGTTAAAGAAGCAGTGCATGTCAGTTTCAATGCAAATGAAGATAATCACAGGACGTGCAACGGTGAGGTGCTTTCTTTGAGCGGCCAGGGTAACTGCTCATTGCAGCATTCTTGATGTCGTCTTTTTTTTTGGCATGTGAGGTGCCTGCGCCGTTCTGACTAGCAAGCTTGGCAGCGGCTTGAATCTCTTGCGCGGAACATATGGCACCACACACACTGTCTCAAAATGGCATTCGCCTGACTTGTTGTTAGTCGAGAAAAATTTAACACAATCAATCAAGCCAATTTTTTTTAATTCAAGAGTGCTTGACATTGATGGTGAGCGAAACATGGTCATTGCGAAATTTATGTCACAACTTTCGGGACCCAGCGTCCACCCACGTGGACACACAGTCTGACAAGCGACTACTGCAACCCATGCTATTACTGTTGCAATATTAAGCATTATTAACCATCTGTGAACTTTCAAGTACACTAGAAATATAAATGAACACAGCCTATGTTTGTGCGAATCGCGTAAACTGATTACATATATTGGCGTCACCCATAGAACGTGCGTGTGCTGCAGGTCGCCATTGAGAATAGCGAGCGACCAGTTGTTTTCCGCGCTGTTTGCTCAACACTCCTCCAGATGGCGGCGCAAACTATGTCCATGATGGTGGACAGGAGTTCTTTCCTGTGTGCGGCCCCGTTCTTTTTCAACAATTCAAACCCCAATGTCCACACTGGTGGGCGCAGGGTCTCAGGAGGTTAAACTTTTCCTCAGACGAAGACGTTCGTGAAGAATCGCCGAAACGCTTGGCGGACTAATCCTCAAGGTCCCCTCAATAGCACCGTAACCCAATCGAGGGCCCTCTTTAACGAGTTTCTCCACAGCGTCGAGGTTCTCCACATCAGCATAACTTAACAAAAATTGTTATTTTGGTTGTGTAAAGTCGGTGTAGTTTGTTTTACCATGATAAGTCACGGCTTCTGGAACATTTTTGCAAATACACTGAACTAATAAGTTGTTGCATCGGCAAAGCAATGTCCCTAAAGCGCGTGACAACCGTTCCAGTGATTTCGAATTATTTAAATTGCTTCTGAAATTGCAAAGCTTCATTGCTTTCAAATCCCGTATCTCAGCTCCATGGCCAAGGCCGAACGAAGGTCGTCATATTCCGTCGAAGTCCGCGGCTAACAGTAGGCGACGTTCTGGTAGCCAATAGGGGCTAGTTTTACCAGGAAAGCATAAGGCTACTTTGTGACACAACTGATTTCTGCCTCCATTTTTTTTTATTTGCCGTATCCCAAAGCTTTTGCTGTAACCATATGTAAAAAAAGTAAAAAAAAAGAAATGGGTTTGACTAAAGACTTTCTTGCGGTAATGCCTTGTGTCCGTTGTTTTTTGCGCCTTACACCATTCTTCACCACGATAGTTGCAACTGGCTCGCACGGATCTGTTGCAGCTGTTCTGCACATATAGTTTAGGACAACGAGAGATGAGTAGACTCAGCACGAGCAGAGAAGGACGACTAGGTCATTGACCAGCCAATCACAGCTACCTCATTAGTGAAACCGTGCAAGCCGATAAGGAGACCTAATTGGACTACTGAACTTGACAGATTTTCTGCTTCATCACTTCTGCACCGGACAATGGTTTCTTGAATCTATGTGTCCTCGATTCAACCCAGAAATACCAGAAAATTGCTCACTGGCCAGTCACCGCTCAATTTGCGAAATGGAAAGACTTTGCGTAGTAAGAGAGGCAGACCTTTCCGGAAAATCTCACGAGATCTCACGACCACCCCACGTTGCTCTGCAAAGGAAGGGAATTGTGGGGCGGATCCGACGTGCGCTCGGGTCGGCTCGAACGCTTCGGTACCTTGGATGCGGCACTCTTCATTCTCACTATACTTTGTCTCATCCTACGATGGACTAAAGGCCAAAGCCACGGGCCGCCAGGTCCAATCACGTTCCACGCTACACTATGACATGCCTAGCATTGATTAGGGGTGGACGAATAATGCTCCGAACCCCAAAACGCTGCATCATTTCTATAGCTTCGACACTGCAAACAGCCTCTTTTTTGCAATGTAAAATTGTTGAGTCACTCAGTGCTATTTCGATTCGAACCACTGTCCGCCCATCCCCATCAGTGATCCGAGACGCGGGCACTGATACGTGCATCAAAGCGCAATACGCAATTTCTAAGTGGCTCGTGATTGGATCTGGCGGTCCGTAGCTTTTGCCTTTAGTCCATCGTAGGGTGAGACGAAGTATAATCGTTGCGAGTCCGGAACACAACAAACTAATTCAAACACAAAGCAAGGTAATCGCATACCGTGTTTTTGCTTTTCTTCCGTCTCCTTTCCTTTCTGGTTCACAACACGTGAAACTGATTCTTCTACTCCTGGGTGATCTTTCATGCCCCGTATACACTGCGTGACAGTGTTGGCGCGAACAAGCGATCGCAGTGTTTTCCAGCTTTTTCTCCTAAACCTGAGAGCTATCATCAAAACTATACTATTGCGGTGGAAAGAGCTGAGTTAGTGCGCTAACCGAAATGGTAAACCGTAGTGCCTGACAATGCAATTTCGAAGTGAAAGTGAAGAAATCGCCGACGTCGTGTTCGCGCTAACAGTGTCGCGAAGTACACATCTGATCGTCATAATGCGTCAAGCATGACGGCGGGAGCGCCACAAAATTTCGGAACGGACTGTTATAGAGTTGTGCAGCGACTCGGACAGACCAAGCGACAACCGCGCCCCAAGTTCAAAGACTGCAAAAGAACTTGTAGATGGGCTAGTTGAAGAACGTTGGATATCATGGTGTAAGGCCGCCTGTGTGTCTGATTTATCTCTTGTGTCCGTTGTTTTTTGCGCCTTACACCATAATTCCCAAGTTCAAAAACGCTCGTTGGCTGGGCTTCCTTCTGGCCGAGTATAGGCAAAGGGCCGTCTGGAGGACGTGTCACGAGTTGCAAAGGGCACTTGCCATCGAGCCCTTGGGGAGTCCCTCGCGACTGGCGTCGGGCCAGCCGCGCCTTGCGTGCGGCATTTTGGTTGTGCGCCCATGTCTGGCTCCGCCCACGTCCGATGCGTGAACCGCGACGCCCTCTGAGGTGAACCCCCGGCTCAAGTCGGGGAGAGGCGACGCGGCGCTTGAGACTGCGCGACGCCACGAGGCGGTATTTTCCGAGAGGGGCCCCTCGTCTCTGTGCAGCGGGGCCTCCCATCGCTCATGGGGGCCCGTGGCGGAATGCGCCGTCGGTGGCGGAGAAGGGATGGAGGCGCTCTTTGCTTCTCGGCTGACGCCTTCTCTGCACTCTAGGAGCGCGTTTTCCCCGTTAGGATCGGGAGGCGGGAAAGTGGGTCCCGCTGCATACGCGTATTTGCCTCTTTATCAAATGCGTATTCGTATTCGCACAGGAGCGAATCCACGCAATCTTCGACGTGCCCCTTCGAGAATGTGTGCTACCAAAACGGATCCGCCATCTTGTACAGTGCACGAAAGCATCGGTTGGCCAACCCTCTTTACCAAAAGCGTTTTTTTTTCCTCTCAATTTTTGTAGGTCAATTGTGCATAAACGAAGCAGGCATGCCTCCTCGAAATGTTAACATGAGCTGACATACTGATGAATCGGCACCAACTGGACCACTTTTTAAATGCGATAGCATTTCCGAATGAATCTGCCACTCTTTCGTGTCTGCCCTGTCCATAACCATCGCGAAGTCAACATTCGCTGCTGTAAAGAGACCAGATGATCCGCAACAAATCTACTCTGTAATAAAAAAAAGTTTTTAAAATTATCTTGTTGAGGCGTAAGACTGGCAGCGACGTGTTCAAAAAGTCTGCGAACTGCAACTTTGGCTGCAGGCTGCGCAATCGGTATCAATTAAGCAGGCAGAGATGTCTTGCGAAGCGGATGAAACACGCCAACTTCGGCGGCTACAACGGGAGCGGGACGCCCAGCAGACGAAGAAGTCTTGCAAAACCTTTGGGTTGTATTGCACGCTGGAGGTTCAACTGGCGCTACCACTGATCTCTACTCTAGGGGGCTGGATGGCGCTTAGCTGCTCTCCGAGCCTGGCGCAAGTGAAGCCACCGGAAGTTCGATGCTTGTCCCGGAAGTCGGGCGTGCGCTGGGCTTCCTAGTGCATTCAGTCGATATTTTGGACCATGCTTTTTTGTGTCTTTGATTGTGTTTTAATACTCCCGTTCTGGATTAAATCCAGATAATGAGGCTTTTGAACTTGGGACATGTTCACACTTGATCAACTAGAATCTCAAAATGTTTACATTGAATGGGTTCCCACGATACTTCTCGGGTCTGCATGCGCTCTTACTGCGCAACTAGCAGGCTGTCTTGAGGGAACAAGCGAAAATCCAGCGCCCTCGACGCTTTTCGAACCAGCACTCGGAAGGGTTACAAAGCCTGCCAAGCACTCACTTCCGGGACAAGCCGCTTACTTCCGGTGGCTTCATACCTGTTTGCTCAATGCGCCATCCAGCCCCCTCTAGTGGAGATCAGTGGGCGCTACTGTCCGGTTTCAAATTGAAAGCAGGTAACAATCAGTCTGAAATTGACTTTCGATAGTGCGAAAAAAAAAGTGCATTTTCTCCCTGCGCTTGATTATAAGAGTAAATATTGGGAATTGTTCTTACGTACTATAGTCTGTTGTAACTCAAGAAGGTAGGGCGAGGGAAAGGAAGGCCGGGGAGGAGGAGAGAGCAGAAGATTTCCCCGCTCCTCTCCAGCGTCTGCTTCCCCCTCCCCGGCCTTCCTTTCCCTCGCCCTACCTTTCTGAGTTGCAACGGACTATAGACACGCCAAAACACAAGAGTGCGGGTAAAAATAACACGCACACTAAAACGTCTGATACTTTTTAGTGTATGTGTCGTATCCGCAGTCTCGTTTTTTTTATCGTGCTAAATTATTCACCAGCTCGTTTGCTCCGTTACATAGTTTACTAAATAGCTTGGAACATTTCTCAGTCACGTAGATGAAAATATGGATCAGTTACGTTATTCTTTTTTCATATTCGTGACATTAAACTCGGTGTTAAGTGACTTCATACATGTATTTATGTACACTGTCTGACACTGTAAGCGCGAACACGGTATCGGCGCTTCTCTGCAGGGAGTTTTACGTTCCGCACCAACGAAGATCATCAACGAAGATTGAAGATCAAGAGAGTCGACAGGAAGTACGTGTTAACTCTAGATCAGTACCTTCGTGCACATGTGGACCACTTATCTCTATGATGAATGATGTAGACAATAAAAATAAATCGAAAGTAAACTAATTAGTGCGATTCGCAATAAATAATGTTGCTTTTCTTCACTTTCATTACGCATGGGTGCGAAGATAGTTTTGTTCTGGCGATCAAAACATGATTGCATGCTCAAAGTCATTTGAAACTGGCAGCCAGAAAACGCTTGGTACCCAATAAAGGTGGCCCGGTATATTAAACAATAAAAAAACCACTTTTGTACTTTTTGTTTTGCGCGTTTTTAACCCTTGGATCATTTTCGTGTAGTGACAGTACATATTAGGTATATTATCGTCATCGGAATGTTGGCGTATCTTTAATTAACAGACCCGACGTTTCCTTCACTTGGGATGGCTGCTTTGATGCGTCGCTTGTGTTGACACGCCTGCTCTGGAGCATAAGTTTGTGCCTGAAATACTACTACTCAAGACATCACTCAGTCATCAGAAAAAAAAAGAAAAAGACTCTAATTAAATCACTTACAGTTTTATAATGTTTATGAAGTTAGCTAATATTTTCCATAACCCAATTAACAAATCTCATTTCTGTTATTTTCCGGCGCAGAGACAGAATGCACCGCTGTTTCCTATAGGAATGCCAAGGAGCACCGCGAAATTAGACTGGTTGCTCTCTACTTCAACTTGAAACCGAAAGACGCGCAGACGCTACAGCGCCAGCTGCACCTCTAGCGTACATTACACTAAAAAGTGATCTTTAGTATTCCCTAAACGAGCGAACGGAACTAAAGCACCGTCTGTTCGCATTAGCGTTGCGTGTTCCATGCACACTGCGCGTGCGCGGAGTCAAACTGCGGTTTCGGATTGGCGCATGGTGACCACGCAGCGTGGAGCACGCAACAATCACGCTAACGCTCAGCACTTGCGTTTTCTCCTATACGCAACACTAAAACTCTCTATCCACTCCATGCGCGAAACGGACGAAGAGAGGCAACTTCGGCTACAACGCGAACGGGACGCCAAGCAGGCGAGACGAGCCACCACACAGCCGGGTATTTCAGAGTGTCCCGGAATCCATCGTATTGCAATACTTTGGGTTGCTTGTTCCCTTGCCATTTGGTTGATACAATCGAACGTTTCGCGACTTCAAAAAGAGCTTCAACTTTTTCTCTTTCCTTCTCATCGTCCATGGGCATGTGCACGTGCCACCCGGCCAACCGCGAGGGTATTTGGCGAAAACTTCCTTCGCGTGCCGACCACTCGCGTTACTTTTCAGTTCCTCTCTTTTATTTATTTAATTTTTAAGCAGTTATAATCGGTCTAAAACGATTTTATTTTTAAAAGTAAGGAAACAAAAAATTGACGTGTAGCAAACCTTAGTGAGCGACGTGAGGGGCAATGTCGCAACGGTGATGCGTGAAGTTCTGCACCAGTATAATACCAAATTTGAAAGCGCCGTGCTACACAAGTGTTCCAAAGAGGAAGCACAAAATAATACGTGGTTGGCTGCAAACGCCGAAGAACAGCTGCAGGGGCCAGTCTTATACCTCCTGATCTGTCTTCACCACTTTGTTGACAAGGGCTATGAGAAAATCCTCAACGTATCCGAATCGATGGGAGTTGGATTCCGACCTCAACTGAAACGTGCTGTCGTTCCGCCGAGCTTTCCGGCATCGCATCGTATATTGAGAGCACGAAGAAAAGTGCTATGAGACGGCCGGTGTTTCGTCATTGCAGGAGCCGTGCGACGGTATTCGCTTGGAATGTTTTTCACTTTACACGAGCTTACTGGCACTAGTGGGACCCAAGTTTGCTCGCACACAACGTCACTGACAAGGCCCTTGTTGCGGTGTCATTTCAAGAACAAAAGCGAGTGTTTTCTTTCAATCTCTTTTTCGCAAAACTTGACGTAGTTCGAGGACCTCAGTATCCCCCAGTGACGATATTTGAATGCGGTTCATAGATTCGAACCCGAGCATTGCGTGAGCACTCGATTTGGGCTAGTGATAATTACTAGCTCGAGAAGCATTCGGGTAGTGGCCCGTGTCCAATAGCTGCAATGACGACAATATGTCCGAACCATAACAATGTCTAGAACTCAGCGCGTGTCGAGTGCTTTGCCAACCATAGCGCGTGGCTATGATCAATATTGACGGCATAAAATCGAGCTCCAAATCACGTGGCCGCTTGATCTGGCTGCAAGTTGAAAGAATAAACGCTGCTCGTTTTTTTTTATTTTATTTTTTATTTTTATTGCGTGTTGCGAAAATCGATTCCGTGTTTCATAGGTCATTAGCGTCAGCGATTCGTTCTAAACGGTATTTACGCGAAGTACAAAAATTTTTGCATCGCCCCTTTAACTCTTCCGGCCTCTGATTTTAATTTTTCGAAGTCAGCAGTGTAATGTCTTTACAATCATCGTAAAAAAAAAGTATTTTATGAATGGCAATAATAATTCATTACAGACACGCAACTTGCGACACATCGACAGAAAATGCAACTTGCGACAGAAAATGCTCTGACT